>CM026201.1:1865680-1970680 GCA_014839995.1 Xenentodon cancila
GCCTGGCTCGGCCTACAAACGCTCAGCTTTGGCTTGGTGGTGAGAAAGCTGCCAATGACCTCCCAGAAAGCCCTCAGATGTGGCTGGTTCCACGTGACTTGGCCTTACCATTTGTGAACTCTACGCGTTTTTGGTATAAGAATAACGCTGGCTGTGGTTGTAGTGCGAGAAATGAACCTGCTAAAATTAAAGATGTTCTGGACATCCATCATCATCATCTTTGGAAAAACTAAGCACTGCGTTTCATCAATGTCTCCAAATTTCACTTAGATTTTGCCCTAAATTGAAATGGAAAAACAGTTAATGAACCATCAGAGACCATCCACGTTGCTTCTCATCTAAGGGAGTTCAGTTACTACTTATAATGTCAAAATGTCTCCCTAGAGGAACTTCTCCCACCTACCCAGGAGCCACCTGGTGGTCCGGGTAGGTGGGAGAAGGACCGGGATCAGGATTTGGTCTAGGAAATGAATGTTCAGCGTGTCAGGAGGGTTTGTAGAAGGTTTGAAGCAGAACGTTTGACTGCACTGAACTCCATTGAACTGGACCTCATTGAACTGGACCCCACTGAACTGGACCTCACTGAACTGGACTGCACTGAACTGGACCCCACTGAACTGGACCTCATTGACCTGGACTGCACTGAACTGGACCCCACTGAACTGGATCCCACTGAACTGGACCTCATTGAACTGGACTGCACTGAACTGGAGCCCACTGAACTGGACCCTACTGAACTGCACTCCACTCAACTGGACCCCACTGAACTGGACTGCACTGAACCAAACTCCACTGAACTGGACCCCATTGCCCCATTGCCCCCCCCCCCCCCCCCCCCTTGGTAAAGACCAACCTTCTCAGTGAAACCTAATGCAATGCTAGCAGTCTTCATCATATCCATCATCTCTGATGGTGCTGATGACCTCATGGCATCAGTGTTTACAAAAAAATCAATATTGCTCTTGTAAATGGAAGCAGATTTATCAGGCGAGCCCTGCTGCGGAGGCTTTTGTTTGCCTTTCTTTCTGCCTTTTGTTTCCTTCATCACACCAAGCACTCCCTCGTCCTCTCCTCCTCCTTCCCTCCCCCGTCCTTCTGCCTCCCCTCTGCAGCGCTCTGCCCTCCCCGCGCCGTTTGTGTCCTCATGTGACCCTGCCCGGTTTGAATCGCTGTCAGTGCCAGTCCGAACGGGGCACAGCTGGCGCTGCTGCTGAAAGCCTGCTGCCTTAGCGCCGCTGTTGTCTGTCTGTCTGTCTGTCTGTCTGTCTGTCTGTCTGTCTGTCTGTCTGACGGACGTGTCTTCACCACCATTACACTGCTGTTTCTCTCTGTTTTATTATACTTTTGATCAAATCCATCATATTTTCCTCTCCTCTTCTTTTTTATTATGATGACCCTATCGCTCCTGGAAACGTGGGGAAAATAAAAATTAAGCAATTGAGACAACCTTAACATTTTCAGGAAAGAAAAACTGGATCAGAAGTACGAGGCATCTTTCAGTCAAATCAGATGCCACAGGTCGATAAAAAAGTGTTTGCGTGTTTGCGGCTGCTTAGACGGTACCACGGTAACGGCTCACTAGTGACACTCGCCATTACGCTCAGAGAAATCAAAGGCAGCAAAGTCACAGCCTGCTATGACCAGCAGTGAGGCGATGGAAGCGCCCCCAACACTTTCTGAAGCTCAAGAGAGCAATACGAGCAAAAAGTACATTAAACTGATCAAATTAAATGTAATGTTTGAGTGCAGGACATAGCTCTGTGTATAGATACAGTACTGGAGCTAATCTGCGCTCCTGGTGGTGTTATAGTCCTTAGTTTAAGTCCTCACAGGAAATGGCAGACGTGGCTGACAATACCATCCAAATCTACGGGCTACGGCGCCCTAGCCACTTCGATGCCCACCAGGACTCAACTGGGTCTAAAAGCAAGTAACTCTTTTTTGACCTCCGTGGTAAAATGTTAAACTTTACAGCAGAAATAAACATATTTAAAGCCAAGTATTAAAACAAGTTTTGTCTTCCGTAACTAGTAGGCAGTTTCTTTCGACTAACAATCGTCGTCAACCATTAACCCTAGTCACAGACCAAAGACCTAACGCAGCATAATATATCTAATTTCAACAATAATATGGCTTGTAGTGCTTTTAGCTGTAGTAGGAGGCTCTGGTCCTGATGCTGGTTCCAGATTAGCCTAGAAGGGTTTAGCAGCTACCTTTGCTCCCATTTGAAGGCCTCTAGCTCAGCTGTAGTTGGGTTCTACCGGCGAGCGACTTTCAGATCACTCTGATAATTACAGCATTGTTTCAAACTGACGGACCAGAGCTCGTTTGCTTGTAAGTCCAGTTTGTTTACTTAATTTGATTTTTTTGACGTCGTTGTTGAAAGTAGTTGCTGGGCTTTTATATAATACAGTACTTTTTAAAAAATTAAATTAGGCCATAATATTGTGATGACCTTGCTAGGGTTAGACCTTCATTTGTAAGGATGACCTAAGAAGCTCTGGACTTTTGTGTAGTATTTGTTTGTCATTTGGCATCTGTTGGATGTGCCATTAATTTAATATTGTAAGTATAACGTTTAAGGGTAATAAAAACACAGAGGAACCCCCCATATCAGTGGCCAAAGCTCTGAATATTCATATTAAACGTCATGTTATTCATGTTAAGCTCCAGCGCCAATAAAAAAGAAAACATATTTGGGTGTAAACAGCTTAACTGAAGCTTGCAAGTCTTGATTTGGTCTTCAGCTCATCCAGCATGTTCATGTTTCTACAATATGAAAAAATATTTCTGTAAATACCAAGTAATTTGTTAGAAAGGCATAAAGGTGTGACACTGAGCCCAAAACTTTGCTTCCAAACACAGATCCAGGCTTTCATAACTCCAACTGGAGGATTATCGATTTAAAATTCAAGTCTGCACCAATGGCCTTCAAAGGAAAAGAGGGGGAAATGACATGAAAGGAAAGCATTTATTAAAACAACAAGTTTGAACTTTGACTTGTAAATGGCGTGAACTTTCACTCAGGGGGCAGTTTGTCACTCTTCCAGGATGACATTTTTGTATTCATCAGGTTTGGATTTTGTAATATTCAGCTTTCTAGCTGCCTGGCTCACATGGATGAACTTTACCAACTGTGTGGTAAAACTGTCAAAGGAAGGTTTCTTCCTTCATCATTAGTGAATCAAGTGAGAGCTACAAGCATTGAGCCTGAAGATGCAAGGAGGTTACATGGACTTCAAAATGGGCTTTGTAACGCACCAAACTCTATTCATCAACTACAGCCAGCACATTAGAAAGCTAGGAGGTTGCCTTCATTCATATCATTATGTCCGGGCTTAACTCGCTTATTTAAGTTGGAGTTTTACTGGCTTATTTAAAGATCTTCATATGAAGAAAAAAGCAGCTCCCAGGTGAATGAGCTAAGCCACACTCGACATGGCTTTGAGGCGCAACATTTTGTTTGCTACAAAAGGAAAATAGAAATGGAAAGGCCAAAGCAAAAAACATAAAACTGATGAAAAGATGAAGGGAGCTCTATTATCTGATTTTAGAGAAGAGGTAAAAATAAAGGTCAAAACTAAAATCATTTAAAGAGTCAAGGTGGTTCTTCAGATGGTGAAAACAAGTCTTTTGACTGTGAAGTTGTTTCAAAATTACACGAAAAAGTTCAGCAGAAGTCAAGGACTGTTAACAGGTTTGTTAGGAGATCAAATGTTTGCGGTGCACACACATGGTCAAAAACATCAGGTCAAAAAGATGGCGCACCCTCTTTAAACACAAAAACATAATAAAGATCTTCGTATCATAGTGGGCCTTTGTGTGAAGGCAAGGCAAGGCAAGGCAAGGCAAGGCAAGGCAAGGCAAGGCAAGGCAAGGCAAGGCAAGGCAAGGCAAGGCAAGGCAAGTTTATTTGTTTTCAACAATTCAACAAGGTGATTCAAAGTGCTTTACAGAGACATTAAATCATCACATAGTAGAAATAAAAAGCATGATTTAAAGCTTAAACAAAAAGAAAGACAAAAAACAATAAATAAAATCAGTGGTTAAAATGTCATTAAGTTTTACAGAGCAGATTTCTGTCTTTATTCCACTGCAGCTGAGACCAGGTGAGTCTTCAATAAACTGACTGTTTCAGCTGATCTGAGTCTTTCTGGGAGTTTAATCCAGACATGTGGAGCAGAGAAGATGAAGGAAGCTTCTCCACGTCTGGTTCTGACTCTGGGAACTGATAAAAAACCGGATCCAGATGACCTGAGGGGTCTGGAAGGTTCATAGTGGGTCAGGAGGTCACTGATGTATTTTGGACCATTCAGAGCTTTATAGACCAGCATCAGAACTTTAAGGTCTGTCCTCTTACGGACAGACAGCCAGTGTAGAGACCTCAGAACTGGACTGATGTGGTCCAGTTTTTTGGTCGTAGTGAGGACTGGAGCAGCAGAGTTCTGGATGAGCTGCAGGTGTCTAACTGACCTGTGAAGATGCTGGTACAATAATCAAGTCTACTGGAGATGAATGCAGGACTAGTTTCTCCAGGTCCTGCTGAGACAGTTATTTTGTGTTAAAAATGAACTGAGCTGTTGAAAAACTGCCTTTTCAATGATCTTACTTACAAATGGGAGATTTGTAAGTAAGATCAGACAAATATAACCTCAAACAAACTTCTGTCACCGCTCGTAGATCCTTTTTTACCGGAATAACATCATGTAGATATTTTTCTCACTGGACCTCATCAGTCTCTCATGGTTCTGGCAGAATTCATCTTTCCAATGTTGCTTCAGGTCATTAAGGGAGTTTGAGCGTTCACTTCTACACAGCTTTCTGAAGGTCCCACCACAGCATCTCAACCAGGTTCAGGTATCATTCTGATATGGATCTGCTGGTGATGTAGATCATATTTGACTTGAGAAGACTCTGGTCTACAGACAAATTCATGGTCCACTCAATGACTGTGTCGAGGTCCAGACCATCATCCCTCCACCACCGTGGTGGACAGTGGGTCTGAGGTGTTTCTGCTGGTTTTCTCCAAACATGGTCCTGGATATGAAGACCAAGCATCTCCACTTTGGTCTCATGTTTCCAGAGGACACTGATCCAGAAGTCTGCTGGTTTGTTCAGATGCAGTTTTGTGAACAACAGTTGTGCTTCCATGTTGTTTTTAGACAGGAGATGTTTTCTTCTGGAAACTCTTCCAAATCACCATCAGCTTGTAAGCAGGATCAGAACCAGAGTGGTACTGATCCATTCATTTGACCAAGGTGTGTTAGAGGTGAGCAGCATCTAAAACATGCAGGACAGAAGGCCTTGAGGACTGGACTTGAAGACCCCTGCTGATCTTTGGCTGGGACATCCACGGCTGTAAAGATTGACAACTATCTTGATTGTTTTACACTGTTCAGTGGCATAAAAATGGCATAAAAGACTATGCCATTTGCCGTTGCTGATCCGAGGTTGCGTTTAAACAATGTTCTCATGTCTGGTTTGTAGAGTTCCATGTTTTCCTGATAACATCTGACACACTTCAGTTGATTCATCAACTTGACTGACAGCAGCAGATCCTGGACCAGTGGTTTTTGAGGCATTCAAATTCCAGGGTTAACTTTTGGTTAAATGCAGACTGGGAAAGGCCGAGAGGTGGTTAATTCATCGAGCAGCGGTGCAGAAGTGGATAGCTGCAGTCTCACAGTCTGGCCACAGCTCCATTGTAAGTATTTATCTGATGCGTCATCCGATCGTGTCTTTGTTCAAATGACTACGACTTAATTGGGATTGAGTTTGGCTTGTCAAAGAGAAAAACTTTGCTTCACCAGTCGTCCCTCACTGCTTTACCACATTTGCTGTGATCAGCAAAGTAAAGCCTGGTCATCCACATGTCAGAACAACCCCTGGGATGTTTTCCCTGGTCCCAGACGACACCCAATCATTGGTGGCCGGGCTGTATTTCACTGTGTTAGGTAGACTGAGCTCATTTCGATTGTGCTGTGTACCATGCCGGATGTCTTATGTTTTGATGTAGCATTTTATGATATGTATTTTTAAATATTTTCAAAATGCTTTGATGTGTATGTTTTACCTGTAGCAACTACTAAGGTAAAAGAGTGATGAGCAACACACTGACCATCTGGGAAAGAGTGGTGGAAGCTGGTTTAAGAAAAGTGGTTATGTGTGTAGTAGGAGTGACCGAGGGTTTCAGGTAGAAGTGGGACTGCATCAAGGACCAGTCCTGAGCCCTGTCTTGTTACCATGGTGATGGATAGGTTGACATATGGGATGAGACAACATCTCATTGTCTCCTTGGACAAGGAGATGGTTTGGACACATGAAGAGCAGGGATAGTGGATCTATTAGTAGAAAGATGCTGGACATGGAGCTTCTGGATGTGGTGAAATGTGGTGCAGTTGTTTGGTGTGATAGAGGAAGATGAAAAAGACAGAATAAAATGAAAATGTGATTGGCTGTGGTGGCCCCTAAAGGAAAGACAGATTTTCATTTACTGCTCTAGGTATCCCATATACTGTATTTGAGGTCCTCCTTCCTGAACGCTCGTTTTTTGAGTGTTGGAGTGTCTTGTTGTTACTCTACGCACTGTTAAGACTAGTTTGCAAATGTCATTAATGGCAGTTCTGTCACCGCCAGCCAACATGTTGCTGTAAACTCAGCCTCAGTGTGCCAACAATGACTGTAATTACACCTCATCAAACATCTTGACTGCTGCTTCATTAAATAGCGTCTATGAGCTACATCAGGTGAAAAGTACAATTAAAAGAAAGGAAAATGAAGTGTTACGTTGTAAGACTCAGAGCATATGGGGGATGTCTTATACATGCAGCCTCTGTAATCTGGTTTGGCAGCCTTAACCCAGGCCAAAGCACTTGTCCAGCCCGCCTGGAGTTGACGCCCAGCCTGTGGTCCTTTGCTGCAAGTCTTCCTCCTGTTTCTCTACCTTTCCTATCGCAATTTCAATAAAAACAAGTAGAGCCACAAAAAAACAACCAAAAAACCAAAACAAAACTGCACGGTGTTGTCTGCAACGCATCCCTCGGCTTGTTTTTTGTACGATTTGATGACTTTCGTTTTCCAGTCGGTTCCTTCAGATCACCCAAAATCAGGAGAGACTTGTACACTAACCTGCTCATTTCAAGATGGATATCTTGCCATGTCTAGTCTTTTCTGCTGACATACATGCGTAGTGGCCACAGACTGGTTAAACAGAGCGGCCTGTGAACAGGCATTGCTCCCCGGGCGCTGGGACAGCCGCCCACTGCTCCTAGTGAATCTAGTGATGGTTAAAACCAGAGGTCCAATTTCGGGGTGTATCGTGAGATATATACTGACAAGAATAACGAAGCTTGAAAAGCATCCAGAGGAAAAAAAACAAAAAAAAAACAGGAACGAAGCGCTTTTTCAGACTGTTTTGGCCTCCGATCCTTTCCAGGCCGACCCAAATCTAGTTGTAAAATGAAAATGATAATGCTCCAGTACGTCTTTATTCACCGTTTTGATTCAAGTCAAGACAGTACTGCATTTCAGTTCACCTGACTTAAATTGTAATTATGTGTACATATGTGTAAATGTTGTTGAGCGCTAGAAGCTCAAGCAAAACAAACCAAGTAAAGTTACAGAGGTTAGTTACTTTATTGGTAACCAAAAAAATAGCAATATTTCCAGAAATCACTAACCAATAATCTGGATTTCACATCTTTTTTGTAAGTAAAAGTTATTGTGCATCTTCAGCAGCAATCTATATGTGAATAGAGGGGGAACAAAAAAGTGGCCTTTCAGATATTTGTTGTGACTTATGAAAGAGATTTTCTTTGTTGTACATTCTTAAATTAAATTCAGTGATTGTTGGTAACTGCACTGAGAGACTTTAAACAATAACCTGGTCCAAACAGTTACGAAAAAGATAATCAAACTCAAGTATTACTTCTAAAATCTCCCTTCAGACGTCTTTTTTATTTAACAGAAAAGAACCCTTAGTTCGAACACAAAAACCCGTGTTTTGGCCTCAAACTTTGAAGGACGAATCAAAGAATGCTGCAGGATCAGTTTTAAAGAGTATTTTTCTCTGGAAACCATTTCTGTGTCAGAGTGTGCCCTGGTTGCTTGTGAATCTCAGTTTTGCTGCATTGGTGGGTATTTGTTTTAACCCTGCCCTCTTTTTGTCCATCTCTCTGCCTTCCTCCTCCTCCTCCTCCTCTTCCTCTTCTTCTTCTCTCTTTCTGTTGTTTTCATTTATCAGTCCTCCCGTGAAGGGCGGCCGCTGCGAGCTGACAACCTGGCCGCCTGCCATTCGTTACTCTGCCAGTCGATTTCTCAGCCGCTGCCCATCCCCCACCCGCCACGCCAGTACCCATCATGCATCTGTCAGACAGCGCCTGGGTGCCGCCGCTGCTGCAGAGCAGTGAGGTGAATGTGAGGCAGAAAATCTGAGCTTTTATTGTCTGACCAAAACTTTCAAGATAAAAATGTGCTTTTTAACTGCAAACACAGTCCATTTTTAATAACTGTGACGCCTCAGATTTCAATTCCAAATTCATGGAAGAGTGACAAATAGAGAAGTTCCATTAGGATCAGGATGCACTCATCAGGAAATTCAATACCGACAAAACTTCAACAGAGCCAGCAGCTAGGCTGGCATTGACCCAGGCAGAGAAGCACAAAAGAAAATGTCCAATTATCAGCAAGGGGATGGACGTCCTTTCAAGGCTGCTGTACTGCACTTCATCTGGAGAAAAGCTGTGTAGAAAATGGAGGCACGAGAACGCTTCGGCAAAATGATGAAGATGAAACCCCCATTCCAAAATGCGGGTTTTCATAGTATGCTCCTGGATGTTTAACACTCTCCTCAGATGGATCTTTAGCATGTCTAATAACGATCTTTGTCCTCGCTGCCTTGTTTTGAACTGAAACATGATGACCTCCTCTGCTTTAAACTGGCATACGCTAAAGTTAGGACGCTTTTTAAAAAAAATTTAAACATGCCATAAAAAAAAAAACAAAAAAAAAAACGGGTTAAAGCGGATCTAAGTATTTGACAAATACAACCTCAGACATAACAAATTAAGCGTGTTATTCATCATACCATTATTTAACAGAAATGAAGGTAACACTAATTACACCATAACTCAAAAGCTTGTAGCCCTACCATTAGGTTGTGGACGATTTCTGGTCCATTAAACTTCCCAAAATTGTGGCGTTGGGACGTTCACTTCTAAACAGCTTTCTGAAGGTCCCACCACAGCATCTCGAGCAAGTTCAGGGCTGGACTTTGACCAGGTCATTCCAGAACCTTGATCTTGTTTTATTTTTTATCTATTCTGATCTAGTTTGTGTGCCCAAATAAAATAATGCAGAGAGACAGCCTTTTGTAACTGTTGACGGTCCGTTCAACCGTACTCCAGAACAGTTGATACATGACATAAAACATAAAAAAAAGAAAAAAGCATCCATCCATTTTCCATACCCGCTTTATCCCTTGCAGGGTCACGGGGGTCTGCCAGAGCCTATCTTGACTCATAACAGGCAAGAGGGTCCACCAGTAAGGCATTAACTGCGATAGACAGGTTGCAGTCTATAGTGCCAGGATAACATACAATGGCAAACAGCCGTGCACACTCACACCTACGGGCAATTTAGAAAAACAATCAACCTAGTATGCTTGCTTTTGGACTATGGGAGGAAGCCGGAGTACCCAGAGGGAACCCACGCAAGCACGGGGAGAACATGCAAACTCCACACAGAAAGACCCACCGGGCCGGGAATTTAACCAAGAACCTTCTTACTGGGAGGCACAGTGCTAACCACTAAGCCACCGTGCTGCCAAGCAGAAAGCATTGATTTGTAAATCTCATGAACCCTTATTTTATAATTGGACATGGGACCACAGAAAGGAAGAAGACACTTGTGACCTGACTGTTTGTCTTATGCACCAAACAGTCATTGGAGAGGATACTTTGAAGACCTCCTCAATTCCACCAACACACAGAGAGATCACACTCCTCGGCCTCCCCTGGTAAGGTCTTTTCAAAGGTACTGGAGAGGAGGGTGCACCCGATAGTCGAATCTCGGATTGAAGAGGAGCAGTTTGATTTAGTATGTTGTAGCAGGTTAGTAGGTTGACCAGCAGTTGGACCACCCTCAGCAGGGTCCTGGAGGGGGCATGGGAGTTTGCCCAACCAGTGTACATGTACTCTGTGGAGTTGGACAAGGCATTCAACTATCCCTCCCAGAGAGTATGGGGTGCTGGAATCCCTTATACAAGCTGTTTGGTCCCTCTACATCTGGTGTTAGAGCTTGGTCCACATAGTCGGCTGTAAGTTGGACTCATTTACTGAAGCGGTTGGACTCCGCCAAGGCTGCCCTTTGTTACTGACTATTCATAACTTTCATGAACAGAATTTCTAGGCACAGAGAAGGTGGCCTCAGAATTGGGCCTCTGCTTTTTGCAGCTGACGTGGTCTTGTTGGCTTCATCAGACCCTTCAATCTTTGCTCAAGTGTTTCACAGCTGAATGTGAAGCACCTGGGATGAGAATCCGTACTTTTAAATCCGAGACCAAGTTTGGGTCCTTTACCAGAGGTCTGGTAACCAGAAAGCTGTAAGATGCATTAGCTATGATGTGCCTTGGCATTGCTCTTATGGAAAAAGATCTCCAGTTGTTCAAGAAATCTGCTAGTACTACTAATACCTTCACTTTCTAGGCCTTGTGAAAGGTCTTTGCTCTTCATTTCACCTCCACCCCCTGAGACATGTCATATTTTGACTTTGGGTCTTCCAACCCATTCTTGACACAGATGTTCCTGTATACTATTCCAGCTACTTGGTATGGTAACATGGATCACCATACCATGCACCTGCAGTAAATAGCTGCCTGAATCGTACAGCCTGCTGTTCTGTGGGGGATTGTCTCGGGGTATCTCTGTACAGCCTGCACCTGGGGTCTTGTTTGGTGCAGAAGAACCCAGATCAGCCTTGTCTAGACACTGTTAGGACTTCTCAGTATCAACCACTCCTTCAGTCTGCTGGTGGTGCATGCTATGTAAGGACTTCTCTTTCCATGATGGTTCCTCCTCATTGTTATTGGGTTGCCTGAGATATTCACTTAGCAGTTCATCACTGGGAGCCATTTTCCAGATACATTTCTGGATCATTTTTGTTCCATCCAGGATAGTCGCTTTGACACTCACTTGTACCCAGCATCACACCTTCTATTTAGTGTTCAGTCTAATATTGCTAAACAGTGAAACCATAGATTGTAAAATTACTGGACAAACCCCAGCTTCATGTTTCAAAATTCATTTGGGTGGCAAGACCAGTAATAACTGCCGCATTGAGCCAAGGCTGGGTAGGCACAACCTGCCTGCTGCCTTCTGGGTCTCCTAAAGATCCAATTCCACCTCGTCTTTTTAAAGAAGTTTTTCTACCTTGGCTCCTTTTGTGCTCAATTCGTGCTGCTGCCCGACTGTTAGTTGGTGCAAAGAAACGAGTACATATGACTCCAATTTTAGCATGACTTCATTGGCTCGCTCACGTTGATTTTAAAACTCTTTTATTTGTCTTTAAACGTCACAGTGGTCTCGCTCCAAAGTACCTGTCTGTCCAGCCGTTCACTCCTTCACGCTCCCTCAGGTCAGCAGATCAGTGCGTGTTAGTCGCCTCTAAGACTCAGAGGAAGCTTCGAGGCGACCGCGCTGGTTCAGTCACCGGCTCAGTCGCCGGCTCAGAACCGTGGAACCAGCCTGACTATATCCTAGTGAGTCTGACTGACGATGACGTCTCATTGTCTTTGTATTGGCCTCTAGAACGGTCTTCCACAGAAACTGAGGTTTTAATGAATTGGCTCCTCTTGTGCTCCTTATCATTTCCATCTGGGCCGCTCGTGTGCAGCCATGAGCCTGCTGATCTTGGCTACTATGATGTCTGACAGTATCTTTCATGTTGTACAGAGACAGATGATTGACATGTATGAGGATGGAATTTCCCCGACCTTGGCATCCTCAAAATTGTCTGGCCTTGAGTTACCCACGCTGAGTACGTCCCACATTTTTGCAGCATTTGTGCTGCTGGGCGTTCATGGACTGTGGTTAGTTTCTTCAGCCGGTAGGTGTGTATCGTGACCAGGCCTGGTGCTGTCCAACTCTTTATACTTGAGACTTTGTCTTGACTCAGAACAGGAAAACACAAGGACCCTCCTGTGGCATCAATTAAATGCCAAATTTATTGTGAATCAAAACCTCAAATCTGAGAATAAAAACACAGAATCTGTGACCAAGAACCAAAATCCCGATCTAAGAGCGCCATCACTTTTGTTTCCTTGTCATTTCTAAAACCATTTCCATTCCCAAACCTTCTTCTTTCTTTTTGTGGTTGCAATTCTAAAACGAGTCAAATCGGCGCAGCCTCAATCTACTGTGGGCGGGACATAGTTGAGATCAATACATTTGAATTAACGCCATAGTAACTTGACTTACTCTATCATCAAAGGTGTTTATAAAAAGTAAAATCAACTGCGGCTTACTTACTGATCTAAACAAAACGTTGCAAGTTCTGCATCAAACTTCATTTCTTTGCTGCCTCCAATGGGATAAAGCACTGCCCCAATGAACTCTGTCTTTAGTCGCGTTTTATCTGCTCTTTCTTCAGTTTTAGGTTAGTTGGAACCGCTGCGTGAGCTGCGTTCCTCCACATGGAACAGTTGCTGAGCCATGGATGCACTTGGATGCACCTCCACGACACCTCTTGAGTCGGTATGCTATATCTGTCCCTGGCACTGGGGTGCACGTTAGGAAGAAGTTGCATAACGATGGTTGTAAATGACCATATTTATAAAAAAATGTATTGTTTCGTAGGGAAATGTGTCATTTGATGGTGAGGATGAACATTTTTGCAGGTAACAGTTATGTATGGGGCTGACAACCTTGAAGATCGGGTGGTGAGACGTCCCCTGTTCTTTGGACTGGTTTCATGTTTTAAATGGAAGCAGCGCTGTTCCCCGGAGGGTGTGGGCTCTCGGCTCGCGCTTCCCCCTTCTATACACCGCGTCTGTGCTTTCTCTCAAGGAATGCCACTGGAATGAGGTAAGTCTTTGTACTGTCCAGCATCTTTGGGCCACGCTCACATGCACACAAAAAGTCACGTGGTGTCGCTGTGAACATTTTCCACCCCTTCAGAGGAGATTACAAGAGACAAGTCCAGCCTTGCACATTTTAGCTTTTATTTCTTTAGCATTGAACCTGCGTTGTTTGATTTATTAATTTTTTTGCTTTCCTTGACACTATTTTATATCACTGAGAGAGTAATAAAAAGTTGTACATAAAAACTCAGAAATACTAAGTTTTATGTGTAGTTTCAGGAAATACTGTATGAATAGGTCTGCAATGGCAGCAAACCTCTTCTGACCTTATGCTTCTTTTCAGCCCTGCTGTAACCTCACAAAAGATCCTTTGAGTGAAGAAACTAAAACGCCATGCACCTTCATGTTTGTTTGAACCCGCATTCAAACCTACTTCAGTAGTCCCCTAGTTCCCTAGTTCCCATCATCACCAACATTTTGGTGGATCGCCTGCAAGTTGGTCGGAGTGAAATCAAAGCAAGGTTCACATACACATCAAAAGGAACAATAGAAAAAGAGAGGGCCGTAGAGATTTACAGCCATTCAGTATAGTAAAAGTAGTTGGCTAACCTTTTGTGCATCCCGTCGCAGGCCTTCAGCCCTCAGGAGCAGAGTTTTCCATGGACACTGCTGTGAACAGAAACAATGAAGTCAGGGCTCTCAAAGAAGGCCACGCTAAAAAAACATCAGTTGAACAAATATACATCATGCTCCAAACCACTCACACGTGCCAAAACAACACATCATGTTCTGTCACAAGCACATAAGAAGTTATTTCAGTTCTCAAAGAAATAAGCAAACAAATGAAAATGGACCAAAAGATGAAGAGAAAAATAGTTGGAAGTTATTTTAAAAGGAAGCGGGCAAAGTGCAAAGTCCTTGGAATAAAACTAATTTCAGCTTTTTGTAAATACTTCACTTTCAATCCTTGTGCACCTTTGAGCTCCAGTCCTCCCTTTCACTTTGCCCACCACTACTTCAGCCAACTCTCAACAGGTTCAGCAGACCTGAAAGAAGTCTTTCATGGACACTCATTCAGCTGGCGCCCAGAACGACGCCACAGAAGCTCTGCGATGTGTGAAGACGCAAACAGACTCTGTTCTTCTCTACAGCTGCTATGAGCCAGAAAGTCAGGTTAACAACTGTGAGAGAGAACAATGACACTTGACGAACTTTAGAGACATAAATATGGAACATTGAGGCTACATATTTGACATCAGGTCTTCTGTATATTCAACAATGTTGTACCGTGTAAAACATACGTTAAATATGCTGTATTTTTATGTATAAACCTATCCAGGGTGTACTTAGCTGGGGCAAGCTCTCAAATCAGTCTGAATCACTACTGGTCCAGGTTCCTGTGGTTTCGCGCCATCCTCAAGTTCCTCGAGGAGCTGTTGTGAGCGCTGCCTCCTCGGCTGACTCACAAACATTTGGAGTTTACTCCAACGTTTCAAGATGAGAGCAGTCTTCTTGTTTAAGATGTTTTCTTTCTGGATGAGCAGGTCCAAATAAAAAGCCATTTTTGATTTTCCTCATTCGTGCTTCTTTTAAGACTTTTGAATTGTTTACACACCACCTCCCTGGCTTAACCTGACGTCCATGTACGGGTAGGAGGCCTCTTGTTGCCTTTTTTTTTTAAAAGTCCCTGCATTCTCTATGCCATTGCTGTGTCTGCACTGCAAGCCAATGGAGACATGCCCACCACATGTCAATCAAAGTTAGCTTTGCTCCAGCCCCTTCAGCCGAACCACGCCAACGTATCTGCAGAACTGCCGGTAGACGTTTCCAGTGGGAGGAACCGTTTAACATGTCAACATGCCGGCAATATCCAAACTGACCGTTGTGTTTAGACGATGCTGGTTTAAAAAAATGGGTGTCTGAGACCAAAACGTTTTTTAGTTTCAGGCTGTACGTGTTTATTTCTGCTCTAAAGTTGGACATTTTAACGTGGGAGTCAATGGCGATTGAGTCGCTCTTGCAGCATCTAGCGAACAGTCGAGGAACTACAACGAAACTTAGTTCCTCATGAGCCTCAACCTGGATGATGGTTGGTGCTTGGTCTAGACCCGTTGCTTTTGTTCATCGGCTTTGCACTTTGGCAAGCCTTTAGGAATTCAACCAATCAAATACCACTTGAGCCAATTCTGCTTTTCGTCAACGTCTCTTTGTGATTTTCAGTATTTGTTGTACTGAGTTAATTACAGGCTTCTGGAGTTACTTTGGGTTCAAAGTACTCTGGAGGCACCAGACATGAAAAGTAAATGGCTGAAAATCTGAGAATATGAGTGTTTTAAGGGTGCTGTGTCGTGTTAGTTTGTGGTAGTCAGAAGCCTGGAGGTTCTTAGCCCAGATGGGAAGTAATTATTACTCATTAATTTAATACCACATTTTTAATTGCACTTCAGTTATTTTCCTGTATCAGAATACATTCATCAGAAACGTGTATTGCCAGTATCTAATGTTATCTTTGGTCATGTCTCCTGCACACAACACACCAATTGTTTAATGTGGTCCAGAATGTCTTGTCCAGGTCCTATCGTGCAACATTTATGATGAAGTTCAGGAGAGTGTGGAAGACCTAAATCATGAGTTTGTTTGTTTTAACACCCCTTGAATCAGAAGTGACCCTTGCAGTGACAACAATAATATCCTTAGAGACATGAAACAATGCCCATTAGATTAAAACGGAAAGAATGAGGACAGGACACAGTACGAATGCAGAATATCAAGCATCAAAGTAGAAGTTGCAGTATTTTTAGCTGTCATGGAAAAAAAGTCCTCATTGTATAACAAAAGGAGAAAAACGAAAAGTTTCAAAGGCCTTTGTGGACCTTCTCATCTCTTTTATACAGCAAAAGAGATGCTTTAGCTTTGCTGGCCGGGTGGTGCTTAGTGGACGTTGGTGGCAGCTCACTTTCATGACCTGAGTAGCAAGGCAGCTCATGTTTAGTTGTGTGTTTCAATTCCTCAAGTACCGTGCTGGAGGTCTGGCTGCTACGCTGATGAGGAATGGGGACAACTGTGCACTTTACACGGGTCTCAGAGTGAGTAGGAGGACGGCCCTGGGGGCTCTGACAGGGAGTCAGGACTCAGATGGATGCACTCGGGTGGATAACGTGTCTACTGCTACCGACGCCCCGCCCAACTGGCGCCCCGGCAGACTGGCATCGCGCTCAGCATTCATCCACTGGGCTGAGTGATGGTATATGTTGGACAACTGCTGTGAGATCAGCCACACAGACAGACGGGGAGTCAGAAAGAGGCAAAGATGGGCAGATGATGAGATGAGAACTGCTGGAAAACTGTCTGGGATGTAATGGACACTCACGTAAACCCAGTTCAGAGTAGATGCAGAGGATGGACTTACATGGGACTTTGGAGGTCCCTTTACATCCTTTTACTACAGTCCGGATGAAAAAGCACAGTCAGGTCCACAAGTAAGTGGACAATGACAGGGTTTTGATGACCTTGTCTTTAAATACCACCAAAAACTACAACCGTCACAATGTAATCAAAGTGTAGACTTTCATCTTTAATTTAAGAGGTTTTACAATAAATTTACCATTTATGACATCCAGCCATTTTAAACAAATTACAGCCACTTTCAAGGGCTCAAAAGTATTTGGAGAAATGCCAAAAGGAAAAAATAAACATGTTAATTGTCTAGGTGTGGTCCATTCTCTAAATACTCCATGACAAACGAAGCAGATAAAAGGCCTGGACATCACAAAGGGGAGTCCAGGACACTGCCACCGCAGCAGGGTGAACCACCAAGATGGCGGTAAAAGAGCTGCAAGTGACTAACATGGAGAAAGGCGGTGAAAACCAGAATTCAGTCCCTTGATCCCTGCAGCAGCAACGCCTGGTTAGTGCGGTTCTTTGGAACACGTGTGAACACCTCATGAACCATGGCCAGATCCTGGTCTGCTTCCACATGGGCCAAATCATCTGTTCAGTCAGGCTGTGTCCTTTATGTCTTCTGATGAGTCTTTTGACCAGTGAAATGTTGAAACGCCACATGGACCAGAACTTTCTACCAACAAACCAAGAGTGTGAACAAATCCTATAAACCAGTGTCATGACAACAATGTCTTAAACAAGGTTATTCATTCGGGTTAGAAATTATGACTCATGTGATCTCCTCTTTCTAGCTGGAGGGAGTGGCGCTTTGGTCCCTAAATACCTTCTTATGTTATTGAGAATGTGAAACAAGGTGAGCTCAGGCTGTGGCAACTCAGTTGTTTCCCAGCAATCATTTGTAGCAGTGACACTAGAATAAACTCTGGCAAAAAGCAGAATAGGAACATTATATTAACCTTCAATGCTTCACGTTTGTAGAGGTTTGTCCTTGTAGCAGGGACCGGAGTAATAGAGGATGATGGTACAGAGGGGGGTACCCAGAGGGGGAGGAACTGCAACAACAATGTAAACTTTACTCAGATGGTGAGATTGTTATTGTAGAGATGTACAAGGGCTTCATCTGGCTGCTAGTGTAACATCAACATAGAAGTCACAAACATGCGGTTCCTCTACGGACCACCTGTGTCTGGGTCCAGACCTGCGGTTCCTCTACTGACCACCGGGACCTGGGTCCAACCGTGAGTTCATCTCCATTGACCATGGACGTTAAAATATGTAACTTTACAGCAGAAATAAACATATTTACGTTCTGATTCAAATGTATGTAAAGGTTAAATACTGCTAGAAATCATAAAATGAACATATATATATGTTAGAGGTAAGATCTTAAGCCCGAGCCCGACCCGAACTGAATTTTTTAGGCCCGATCTTACCTCTAATATATGTGTACATACGTATAGATGTCTTCCGTGGCACACACATGTCTTGCTCCGGCCATTTCACATCAGCGTGCCTGGTACTCAACCAGAACCCCGGAGACCAGGACTCTGAGGGCCCCCCTACCTCCCCAGGGACACGACCAGCCCTAGTAGGATGGCGGCACGCCCGGGTTAACTCCTGTTTTACTTTGAAAGTCTGGTTTCAGTTCACCCCGACCCGTTAACCCCAGGCTGGACTTTTTGTTCATTACAGGACTTTTTATCTGCCTGCGAGTCCTGTCCTTTGGTTCCACACAATCCCGGCTTGTGACGCAAACTGACTTTTCCAACAAACCTTTGGTTGTTTTTTTTAAACAACTTGTGGAGATGTTCTGGGTTTAACAAACAATTGAAGACATATATCATTGTGCTTCCTAACACTGTTTACGTTTCAAAGCTACAGCTACTCCTGGCGAGTCATAGATTTTGTTTTCCACGTCGTCAGATCCTCATTCCCAGGCACATTATGAATTGAAATATATAATCCATTCATTCCAGTTATCCCACTCCAGCTTCAAACCACAAGCATGTCAAGCTCAACGTGAAGCCAAACCTGGGATTTTTCATTGTTTTTGGAAACTCGTGTGGAATACTGGAAGAGTTTTGTCATGTGCTCAGTAGCAGCGTTTGTAGGAAATGAGTCAGGGGAAGTTGAATTTGGGCTTCGTCCAGCAGACAATTACACCTAAAACTGTGAGGAAGCAGCTTTTTCCTAAACATTCCTTAAATATGTCCTAAAATGCGTGGCGTGAGCAGATTCCGTACAGTGGTGTGGAATAACCGAGTTTTTTGAGTCGTCCAGCCGCCTCGCTGCAGGGCTGAGGGTTGGAACCATAGTTATTCTACTACATGGCCTCTTAACCGATGCAGCCGGAACGGAACGCCTTACCTTCAAACTCAGGTCCAACTGCACCTGAAAGCTGTGTATGTCACGGTGGACTTGGAAGGCCACTGAAGATCCCCTCTCCTTACGGATTCTGTTCCCCGGTGCTCGTCCCTACCGGTCCCTACACCGCGCCCCAGTGCCAGATCGGCAGCGTTCTTACCCTCTTGTCCGGCCTTTTGATTTCATTATTCAGTTTTTTTGGACAAAGGACCAACTTTTTTGGACCGAGTTTGGATTCTGGATTTAATGAGTTCTTGTAGGATCTTTTCGTCCATAGTTGGAACAAAACTGCACCTTGAGGACTGCTTTTCTGAAGTTTCTGGAACAAGTTGCCCCAAAACCCCGGCTCAGCTCAGCCTGCTCCATCCGCTTTGACAAACCTGAATTCTGGCGTTTTCCTGCCGTATTCCTGGGAGTCCAGCTTTGCTGATACATTGATAGATGTGTCTCAACTCCAACACACCCTGATACTAATAACGGTGTTATTAACTGACTTGTGCAGCACTTGATGACAAACTGCTGATGATGCATTTCTTTGAATCAGGTGTGTTGATGCAGGGAAACGCCATGGAGAACAACTGGAGGAGCTGTCTGGAAGAGCCGTGCAGCAGTTAACTTTAAAGGACCATCAGAGACGTTCTCGTCTGTCTGCTGTTTACGCAGCACAACGAGGCAGAACAGAGGCGCTGCAGAGGCGCTGCAGAGGCGCTGCAGAGGACTCAGGAGCTGCCGCCGCGAATGCAGCCTCATACTGTTTTGCGTTTCGGTTGTGACTAAGTGGCGTCTAATAAACACTTTAGTTTTAGGTGATACAGTTAATTTTAGTCAACATTTTCTAAAAATTGTCAACTGCAACCAACTTTAATGCAGAAATGAAACAAATACTGCGCCAAAGGCTTCTGTGTCAAAGACACAGTAGGTCCTGATCTCAGCGATCTTTAACCCCTGCAGGACATAATCAGGCGTGACATAATAATGAAATTAACTGATAAAATAAACTGTACGTATGTGTGTATTTACATCTCTGTTTCTTCTGAGTAATCCTTTGTTGATGAGCTGTACCTTCAGCTTCATTCAATAAACCTGAGTTTACTTGAGGCCCTGGATGTTAAAATCCCAGAGATTATTCTGATTGGTGTCTGTGGTTTCTCTGTTTAGAAGAACACACTTATTACGTTTGCTATATTCAGGAATTCTGGTCCAGTGGTCTACATAGGACTTCACAGTCCACTCAATGACTGAAAGGCGTCCGAGTCCAGACCATCGTCTCTCCACCACCGTACTTGACTTTGGTTCTGGGGTGTTTCTGCTGAAAAGCTGTGTTTGGTTTCCTCCGAACATGGTTCTGCTCATTTAGATCAAACATCTCCACCATGGTCACATCTGTCCAGAGGAAGTTGTTCCAGAGGTCTGCTGGTTTGTTCAGATGCAGGTTTGTGAACTTCAGTGGTGCTTCCATGTTCTTTTTTAAAGGAAGAGGGTTTTCTCCTGGAAACTCTTCCAAACAACCGTTCTGGTTCAGTCTTCTTCTAGTTGTGATGTCATGGACTTTTAACATGACCAGGGAGGCCTGGAGGCCATGACATGGAGCTCTTGGTTTTTTTTGCCTAGTATCCCTCTTAGCTTGGTCTGGTCGTGGGGTAAATGTGCTGGCACGACCACTCCTGGAAAGGTTGTCAGCTGTCTTGAAAGTTTTCCACTCGTCAATACCGTTTCTTCAACTTCAAAGTTGTTGTTTTTTTTGTTCATCTAAATGTGTTTGAACTGAGGTCCACTCAGATCAGATTCACTTTCATGATCTTTTTACACAAAAGAAACTTGATTAAAAGATGAACTGCTACCTTTTAGAGTGTGACTTTAATTAATGTTAAATCAGAAGATACTTGTGTGCTTCAGAAGTTTGCAGCCTTCTTGACTGTTTTCACAGTTTAAAGTTAAAAGAAAAACAAATCAATATGTAATCCCACAATGACGAGATGAAAATGTGTTTTGTAGAAATACCTCAAAGCTGCTAACAGTCAGAAACTGGAATCTTTCATTTCCTCAGATATTCTCAATCTTTTTTGTGACATCAAAAATTGTTTAGAGGCCACACATTACAAATGCGATTGGTTTTGGCTTTGGAAGGAGGGCTGCTGTGACCTGGAGAGACGTTCAGATCTTCAGAAAAATGTTGCCAGCTGCAACTATAACGCCACAGATTTCAATTAAAACTAATGCTTGAAATTGTTGTTCCGTATGACAGCGGCTATTGATACAACAAAACTCTTTTGATTTACAAAAAGTGTTGGACTAGTAGTTTGTTGTTTTTTTTACTATTTTGTGATACAAATGCACGCTGTTACTTTTGTCAACACATGAACTTACACTTGTATTCACACAAGATGATGCTGAGTGAGCCCATGTGGAATTAAAGAAGCAGAGGGCCTCGTACAGAGCCCTGTGGTCCCGCGCTGAAGGCCGTCTACTGGTTGCTCTGGTAGCAGCCTCCGTCGTGGGCTACGTCCTTATTCACAGCTCAGGTGTCAATACAGTGCTAAGCTCTAAGTAGCTACGTTGATGATAGCAGGCTGTCGCTCAAAACACCACAGACCTTGCCATGCATACGTTTGCGACGTTATGTAGTTTTTCCTGGCCTACTTAATGAAGATTCCCCCTTTGTACAGTTCAGGATCCTTCCACAATGGCCATATCTGGACCAGATCAGTGCTGTAACGGCTAAAAACACAACTAGCAGCAGTTCACAGGAACCTGCAACCGCCTGACCTGTGGCTTGTGGAATGACACCGGTCGGGCCGGCCGTTGGGCCGGCCGTCGGACCAGCAGATGACTGGGACTGGCTCAAGGTTGCTACATACTCCATGAAACCAGAGAAAGTTTTTCTCCTGGCCAGGAGAATCATACTGGACAAGAAACCCAAGTGGAGGTGACAAATGCATTCCCTGAGTTGCACAGTTCCACAAGGTGGAACTAACAACGGCCAGTGTTTATTCACAAAGTATCTGGGTTTTAGTGTCTGCCGGAGAGTTAGGACTGTCAAGAGGTGTTCTGAGAAGTTTGAGAGGCCCGGCCCAGATGGCTCCGCTATACAGCGTAGAGACTCAATACCTACCACCCCCAACCCCTCCTCGTAGACCAGATGGAGACCATTACCGTGGCCTGAAAGACCTGACAGGGACAGAGTGAGAGAGGAAGGTGGAGTAGGTGGTGGTGGGGGTGGGGGCACCCCGCCTATCCAAAATCTCTAATTACCACGATTGTTCCTATCTTTTCAGCAGGCTTTTTCTTGGTTTTCTAACACAAAAAAGCTCCCTCCCTATAAGCACTGGAAGCCCTCCTGAATCCTGATGAGAAACCAGACAGTTTCACGCAAGACAGAGAGAGGAAAGGAGAAACGCAGAGAGGGGAGGGAAAGAAAGCACATTAAAGATATGCAAATCCGACTGTCTGGGGTGAGGAGCATTAACCAGCGTCAGTAGGATGGCTGCCTCTATTTTTAGCGTTCGCGTTTGTGTGTGTGCGCACACATGTGTGTCGCTGCCTCTTTCTGCCGAGATGTGTGATGACTTCCTTAAGCCCGGGCTTTCATGTTCAAGTGAGACAGTCTGGGAGTCGAGATATGTCGGCAGAAATATTCTGCCTAATTGAGACGCTTCACAAATGAAGCTGTCAAGCGCGAGCTTCAAACGGAATACGGCGAGCAGCTCTGAGAGAATTTCTAGGACGGCAGTGTGTCTCCTTCTTCCTACACAGGTACAGTGGTTTGAACGATTACATGCCGGTTTCAGGACAATCATCAGAGCTGCCAAAGATATTAAATAAAATAAAGTAAAAAATAGCATTCTGGTGGAAGGAGGACAGCGAGGAACTGAATTTGACTTCGCCTCAGTTGAAGCCGAAGCAGAGGGTTTTCAGGTGATGTAGCACAGTGGTGGTGATGAGGGGATATGAAGACCTCCATCATGAGCAAACGCTGGGGATTCATGGGCAGGACCCAGGTCCTGTGATTGACCCGACCTTCACCACCCCAGGCCAGCAGGTAGCCAGTGGTGCTCTGCAGCTCTGCACCAGAAGGCAACTGGGTGACTCGGTTACGGCAGCTCCCCGTGATGCTCCGCTAGTCCTGGTTTCAGCTCCAGGGTCACGTCTTTCACATAGCGATGCCAAACTAGAGCTGGGTGGACTCATCTTCCTCTGTCCAGTGGCCAGCAAAAAGGCTTCAAATGGACCTGTCAAAGAACCCCTGGGTTGCCGATGGCAAATGTTTGTTCTCAACCGAAGAGTGAACCTTTGCAACCCTTTGCAACTTTGTCAGATTCGTTTGCTTTCACTCTTGGAGATTGCACTGTTCAGCCCTGAAACTTGTGCTGGCCGCTACCACTAACCGACTCATCAGCCCGGGTTCGTACCAGGAGCAGAAACTGCAAGGTCCAGCTGCGTTTTGGCCCATGACACCTCAGGTTCTGCTGGTTTCATGTCCCGGTAGTCTGTGCTTTTTTCCTGACTTACAAAGGTTCATAACTGCCTCAAACTGTCAGGTTGAGGCAGTTATGTGTTACCAAACACGAATCAGTCGCCACATGTGTCCTTCCTGTTTCCAGCTTCCAGTTCAAGTGTGAACCAGCTGAAGCTGTGGCTGTTGTGAAGCCATCACGTCGGACTTTGGACGTCGCCGCCGGTTCGTCTCGGCAGTTGTTGGCAGTGCTTTGAAATGATGCTGTGGATGGGTTCTGACAGAGAACATTCCTGAGTTTGGAAAACACCAGATGGAAATTCTCCAAAGGTGTGCGTGATTTCTGGCCTGGTTCGTAAAGTATTGCAAGAGAAATTGTTATCAAGCCAACAATCAGAGATTTATGTATGAAATTCAGCTGTTCTTGGAGTGCATAACGTGTAGCAGTAAACAATTCGTGATAAACATCTTATCTTTCTGCATGTGGAGCACAGATGACAGGAAATGTACCGAGCACAAGACTGTTCTGCAAGTCAAAGACTTTTCAAACATGTTTCTCACATAAGGGACATGTAAATGTTGACATGATCAGATCCATCTGGCTTTCTGCGATGCACAAAAACACGGACCTTTGCTCTGCCAGTTGTTTTCCAGTCACCTCAACACTTATACACCTGATGCTGTTGTTTATTCTTTAAAAAGTTTCCATCTAGTCATGTAGTCATCTAATCCACGGCCATTCTAAAACCACTCCCTAGTCTCCATCTAGTCATCTAGTCATCTAGTCCACGGCCACTCTAAAACCACTCCCTAGTCTCCATCTAGTCATCTAGTCATCTAATCCACGGCCATTCTAAAACCACTCCCTAGTCTCCATCTAGTCATCTAGTCATCTAGTCCACGGCCACTCTAAAACTTCTCCCAAGTCTCCATCTAGTCATCTAGTCATCTAGTCCACGGCCACTCTAAAACCACTCCCTAGTCACCATCTAGTCATCTAGTCCACGGCCACTCTTAAACCACTCCCTAGTCTCCATCTAGTCATCTAGTCATCTAGTCCACGGCCACTTTAAAACCACTCCCTAGTCACCATCTAGTCATCTAGTCCACGGCCACTCTAAAACCACTCCCTAGTCTCCATCTAGTCATCTAGTCCACGGCCACTCTTAAACCACTCCCTAGTCTCCATCTAGTTATCTAGTCATCTAGTCCACAACCACTCTAAAAGCACTCCCTAGTCACCATCTACTTATCTAGTCATCAAGTCCACGGCCACTCTAAAACTACTCCCAAGTCTCCATCTAGTCATCTAGTTATTTAGTCCACGACCACTCAAAAACTACTCCCAAGTCTCCATCTAGTCATCTAGTCCACGGCCAATCTAAAACCACTCCCTAGTCTCCATCTAGTTATCTAGTCATCTAGTCCACAATCACTCTAAAACCACTCCCTAGTCTCCATTTAGTTATCTAGTCATCATTTTTTTCCATTTGAGCAAAAATTATGATGATATGGCTGGCTGACAAAAGAATCTAGATGAGTTCTGACATTTACAGCGATATACTCTGCTCACTTTCAGACAAATGCTGCAAAATTGACATGACAGAGCTTCACAATGTGTTACTTTTCTAAAATATCTCAAATTCCTAATTAGTAAATTCCATATTTCATTGAAACCTCTATAATTGAATGATAAAATATAGACTTTGCTCATATCTTGTTCGTATTATTTAAAATCCCCTGTGGTGTTCCATGAAGGCAAAATCACTTTCGAAACCCTCTGGAGCTGATAACAAAGTTATAGTAAGTAAATTACATTATTTTATAAATGAATGTAAGTCTTTGTTTTGGTGTATTGAGATCTCTGATCTCTACCGTGTATCCAGGTAAACTAAAGGGTTGTTCCTCTGCAATTCATGTTTTGAAGTCATCTGATTATTATGGCTTATCTGTTTTGCATGAGTCCTTGTTTCCATGGGAACAGAGGTGGAGAGTGGAAAATTGGCATGACCCATAGAGCTACTTTAATGGGAATGCACCAGGCTGAAATAACTAGAATGTTCCTTTAAAATGAATCTACTGGGTTTAAACATGAATCGAAAGTTACTTAGTGACACTCTGCCTGTGAAACCACCAGGCTACCTCCTCCGTGACTGAAGTCAGAGCGGGTAAACAAACCCGCTGTGAAGTTGATGTCCTTTGGGTGGCTGCGGTTGTTGTTTTCTCTATCTTATTGCGATTTTCAGGCTGTAGAACCTTCGTCTCCCGCTTAGAAAAAAAAGTGGAATTGCATTGAAGGAATGTACATTAAAGGATGGTCCAGTTTGCCCATATTGATGAAAACAACCTCAAACCATCAGCCCTCAACCACCATGCTTCACAATGGGTTTGTCTGTTTGGTTCTCCTTAAACATGGTCCTGGACATCTCTGCTTTGGGGGCAGCATGGTGATTTGGTAGATAGCTCTTGCAGCTAGAAGGTCCCTGGTTGGAACCTCAGCTTGGTCCGTTACTTGTCCAGGTTTTCACAGGGTGTTATTTTTTTCTTTTTTTTTTTTTTACACTGTCCAGTAACATGCATTTTAGGCTTTTCGATGATTCTAAATTGACCCCATAAATTAGTGCAAGAGTGATTCAGGCTGTTTATGTGGCCCTGTGATGGAATGGTGCCCGGTCCAGGAAATCCCTAGCTTTTGTTTGAAGAGAGTTGGGATACAATCCAAGAAGCAAGAATAAATCATAGATTGCTGGATTGACTCTAAGACCATTGCATATATCTTTCCCTCTTGGCATTGTGTTAACACAAGACTGCATATAAAGAACTGGACAAACCCCTTGTTATTTCACCCATAGGTTTTCTGAAGAGTGTGTTTAAAGCTTCCTTCTTTCTTATACTGCAACTTTTTATACTCATTTCTGATGTTGCCACCAAAACAAAATCTGATACGTGTAATGTTGGATTTAAAACGGGAAACAGCAGAGGTTGGAAAGGTGGGACCTACAATGCAACAAAGCTAAATGTTGGCAACCTTGCCGTCCCAATGACTTTATCCCAGCTGGGTGTAGAGTGATATCTCGGCAAAAGCAATCAAACCTGAAAGTTACCTGGAGGGTGGCCTGGCTGGAGGACCCAGGACGCAGCGTTGAAGAAGCCCTGAATGATTGCAAGGGTGCAATCATTTATCCGATGCACAGTTAGCAGAGGTTGCATAAGGCTTAGTACATTTTACTACTGTTATTCAATGAAGTGGCTTGCTTTTAGAACCAAGTCCTAGTGATCAGTTGAAGAACTGCAATTTATTTTACTTTGCATTGAAATCAACTTCAAAAAGCAAATGAATCTGAATGAACCTGAATGTTCCAGACAAACAAAGTTAATTAAAGCATTGCTTTATGCAGATGTATGTACGTACGTACGGATGTATGTATGTATGTATGTATGTATGTATGTATGTATGTATGTATGTATGTATGTATGTATGTATGTATGTATGTATGTATGTATGTATGTATGTATGTATGTATGTATGTACTTATGTATGTATGTATGTATGTATGTATGTATGTATGTATGTATGTATGTATGTATGTATGTATGTATGTATGTATGTATTTCATTATATGTATGTATGTATGTATGTATGTATGTATGTATGTATGTATGTATGTATGTATGTATGTATGTATGTATGTATGTGTATGTATGTATGTGTGTATGTATGTATGTATGTATGTATGTACTTATGTATGTATGTATGTATGTATGTATGTATGTATGTATGTATGTATGTATGTATGTATGTATGTATGTATGTATGTATGTATGTATGTATGTATGTATGTATGTATGTATGTATGTACTTATGTATGTATGTATGTACTTATGTATGTGTGTATGTATGTATGTATGTACTTATGTATGTATGTATGTATGTATGTATGTATGTATGTATGTATGTATGTATGTATGTATGTATGTATGTATGTATGTATGTATGTATCTATGTATGTATGTATGTATGTATGTATGTATGTATGTATGTATGTATGTATGTATGTATGTATGTATGTATGTATGTATGTATGTATGTATGTATGTATGTATGTATGTCTGTATGTATGTATGTACTTATGTATGTATGTACTTATGTATGTATGTACTTATGTATGTATGTATGTATGTATGTATGTATGTATGTATGTATGTATGTATGTATGTATGTATGTATGTATGTATGTATGTATGTATGTATGTATGTATGTACTTATGTATAAATGTATGTATGTATGTATGTATGTATGTATGTATGTATGTATGTATGTATGTACGTACGGGTGGACGAATGGATGGATGGACGGATGGACGGATGGACGGATGGACGGATGGACGGATGGACGGATGGACGGACGGACGGATGGATGGATGGAGCAAAGTATCAAAAGTTCTGTTTCATAAATGTCTGCACATCTGCTGATAAGTTCATAAATGGTTCATAATCAGCACCACCAGCTGCAACTCATCTATTTAAATCCAGTGAAAGCATCAAGGTGCTATGTAGTATTTCACACATTATTTTTATTATTTTTATTTATTGCTCAATTAATGTAATGGTATAAAACGTTAGATCGTTTTTCATGTGATGTTGTTATTGCCTCATACTAAGATCTCCTATGGTCCAAGTATTTTTATTGTTTTAATGCACAAAGCAACAACATAGGATTCATTAAAAGAGGGGGTACAATTCTTTTTGTATATGACTATAGGCTATACTATCCTCCTGCACACCTGAATAGAGATTCAGTGCACATCAGGATTACATTTTTTCAGTTGTGTTGTGCTGCTGCAATGCAGCTTGGTGCAGTGATACCAAGGACACCTTTTCCCTGATTGCTGATGGCTGCACGCTGAGTTCAGGACTACTGCAGCACAGATGAAGAGCTGCAGTGACAGTGGAGCCCGAAAACAATATGAAAGTCTCTGCTGTGAAACTTTCATCATCAACTCTCATACGTGGCTGTTTGTCAGTGCGCGCTTTGTTTGGACAAGCGGAGCCGAGTCCTGAGAACAGCAGGCTGCTGAGGGCCGCCGCAGAGACTGACACCGATGCTATGGGAAGCATATGGTGGCGGGAACTGGATACAACCCAAACAAACACAGGACACAGATGATGGAATTACACTGGCTGCATACCCAGGACTGTACAGTCGCTGCCTCCAGGTCAGCGTGCCTGTTTTATAGTTTCAGCTCCAGCTGTCAGTATTTTGATCAATATTAATAAAGAGGTAACGGACAGGCTGGCTGATGACACCCGACCGCAGCGGTCCACACACGGATCCTACTAATACTTTAGATCAGCTGTCTGTACTTTACCTGAGTACGCATGATTCTCTGAACTTTCTTAGTTCAACCATTTCAACTAGAGTGTAAAGTTCTTAGTGACTGTCCAGAAACGTTCCATATCATGGGAAGTTAAGCTGGGGAATTCTGTAGAGATGCCATTTGGAAATCTTTCATGGGAATTAACATAATGCACAGGAATTCAGTTTAAGAGCTTAGCTTATTTATAACCTGAGTCGCACCAAATGTACGAAACTACTGCTGTGCCGTACTGGTTAATGAGAATAGTCCCACCTGAACTGCAGCAGCGTGGGTTAAAAGCATCTTTTCCACAGGGCTTGGCGGACACGGTCATAGTCATTCCTGTTTGGGTTTGTTGGTGTGTTCTATGGTCCACTCCAATGGAGGTCGCTGTCAGCACGGTCGCCGGTCTGACCACCACCCCCTTCTCTGCACAGTTAGAAAACCCTGGAGGGTACACGTGTGGTATGAAGGAGGACCCTTGGGCATTTGCAGACACACAAAGCATGATTCCTGCTCCAGAGATACATCTCAAATTAATTTCTGGCACTTGAACGTGGCTTAGCGGTGTCACTTAGAGTTCACACAAAGCAGATCTAGTTGGCAAGGAGTGAATTAAAAAAAATATAGGTGAGCTCCGACTCACACATCAACATTATGTTAGGAGTGAAGCCAGCAGGTCAACGACTCAGAGGACTTTAGAAAAGATTGGAGATGAAATGAAATGAGTACGAGAAGATGAACCTGGTACGAGGAGATGAACCTGGTACAAAGAGATGAAGTGTACATGAGGAGATGAACCTGGTACAAGAATATGAATCTGGTATGAGAAGATTAACCTGGTACGCGGAGATTAACCTGGTACGAAGAGATGAAGTGTATATGAGGAGATGAACCTTGTACGAGGAGATGAACATGGTACAAGAATATGAACCTGGTTCAAGGACATGAACCTGGTACGAAGAGATGAAGTGTACATGAGGAGATGAACCTGGTACAAGAATATGAATCTGGTATGAGAAGATTAACCTGGTACGCGGAGATTAACCTGGTACGAAGAGATGAAGTGTATATGAGGAGATGAACCTTGTACGAGTAGATGAACATGGTACAAGAATATGAACCTGGTTCAAGGACATGAACCTGGTACGAAGAGATTAACCTGGTACGAGGAGATTAACCTGGTACGAAGAGATGAAGTGTATATGAGGAGATGAACCACCTATGAGACCGCTTTGGTGAGACCAGAACCCTCAGGTCGTCAGGTTCACTACTTCGGCATTCCGGCCGAGGCTGGAACTAAACTTTTCCATATATATGAAATAAATCCGATCATAAAAAACATTAAAGACAAAGACATTACATAAATAAAATACTGTGTGCTACTTGAAAGAATCAAAATGAGCTCAAAGTTGATCAGAAATATTTGAATGAACGAGTCTGGGACTAGGAGCAATATCCGACTTTTGGAGATTAACCCGTTGAAGAAGAAAGTGGAAAAGGCGGTTCCTCTACTGACCACAAGGGTCCGGATCCAGACCTGCAGTTCCTCTACTGACAACAAGGGTCCAGATCCAGACCTGCAGTTCCTCTACTGACCACAAGGGTCCAGATCCAGACCTGCAGTTACTCTACTAACGCTGTATCACCTGTTTGGTTCTAACTCTGGGTCCAGAAAGTAGTGACCCTGACGACCTGAGGGTTCTGGTTGGTTCATAATGGACTAGGAGATCAGTAAGTATGTAAGTAAGTAACATTTATTGAAAGAGCACCTTTCATAGACACCAGTCACAAAGTGCTTTACATTAAAAAATACTAATAAAACATAATGATAAGTAAAAAAAATATGAAAAAAAGCCACAGCATAAAACATCACTTAATAGCCTGTCTGAATAAAAAACGTCTTTAGCTGTTTTTGAAAAGTGTCCTGAGACTATACAACACAGAGAAGGTGGGAGAGGTCCAGAATCTCCGTGCCACCACCCCAAAAGCCTGATCGCTGTGTGTTCTCTGAGGTCTGCTCAGAAGACCTCAGAGAACGACCGCAAAAGTACTGATCCTAAAACTGACTGGAAGCCACTGAAGATCCTTGACAATTGGAATAATCTGGTGTCTTTTTTCTGGAGTTGGATAAAAACTGTGTTGCTGCGTTTTGAACAGACTGCAGCCGATTCAGGGATGTTTTGTTCTGACAGGTAAAAAGAGATTTACAGTAATCCAGCCATGAAGAAACAAAAGCATGAATAATCATGTCCATTGCTGCCTTAGAAACAACATGTCTTAGTTTTGAAATGTTTCTCAGATGGAAAAAAGCTGAGCGAGTCAGTGCTGAACATGAGCGACCCACCCAAGTAACGCAAACTAGATTTTACAAATGCGCTGTCAGACCCAAGCCTCTGTTTTATGGTTGGGATGTAACTGCTAGGAGCCAAAATAATAGTCTCAGTTTTACTCTTACTCAGTTTTAATTGTATGTAGACAGTTTGCGGCTAACCAGGACTTATTGAAAACTGAACAATCATTTAACTTAGAGAGACTAAAAGGGTCATTTGGAGCGAAAGAGCAAAGAAGTTGTATATCATCAGCAAAAAGATGAAAGGAAATGTTGCTAAACTTTGTAATTAAATGACCAAGTGGAAAGATATATAACATAAATGAAATGGATACAAAAACAGATCCCTGAGGAACACCACCCGATACAAGGCCGATACAGAATCTTAGATAAAAACAGCAACGCTCGGTCAGTGAGGTAGGAAGTGAAGCTGTCTAGGGCAGACCCAGAGACACCAACCATCTTGTTTAACCTGTAAGCTGAGTATAGGTTCAAAAGAACCAGCACTGAACAATTACCAGTACCAACTCGCATTAAAACATCATGCACAGTTTCAGTTGAATGAAGTTTACCAAAACCTGAAAATTTGTCAAAGATGTTATACTGTGCTAAAAAAAACAAAAACTGCTCAGCACCAACTTTCAAACAAACATTAAAGTTAGATTTCTTAAGAAATTGTTGGACAAAATCATGTCTAACACAGGGAACTGAACCGGTCAAAAGAGACAAGTGAATCAAATCAACCACAGACTGGCTGATCGAGTTAAAAACGTTTACAACCAGTGAAGTCAGGAGGACATCAGCAGGACTTGATAGCTTGATTTTGGATAATAATGCACTGATACTGGCCGGTGTAACTGGAGAGAAGGATTCCAACTTTGCAGCAGAAACAAACATATTTACAGTCTGGTACAAAAACAGGTCCGGTCTCCATAGCTCCATTTCACAGCCATGACAACTGTACGGGGGGATTTTTATATTCCTCATCAAGTAAGATTAAACAAAGGCACAGTCGGGGTCTTTCTGGTAAACACCAGGGTAGAGTTAATGGACTGCTGTCATTTCTTAAGCTATTGACTTGATTTCCGAGCTGTGAATAAAGACCTAACAGAGCAAAGTTGTTCTTATTTTTAATAACAGGCCATCTGATTCTGGCTTCACAAGTTGTTTTAATTTATTTCTACCCTAGCAACAAAAAAACATTTTCAAAAGAAAAAAACACTGCTGAAAAGGTGCAAAAATTAAAGGCACTGGAGTGTAAGGCAGCCAAATGTATGAAACGTACATTCTTTCAGAAGGGCAAACACACACAGGTCTGGATAATTGTAGGCAGAAGACGATGCTTCTGATAATTACTGCAGAGTGCCACACTGTCAGTGTTCAGCCAGGCAAAATGTTAAATCGCTAGTCAAAGAAAACCCCAAACGTCAGTGGGACCAGAAAAAAGTCTTCAGAAAGAATTTAAAGCTTGACCTGCGTGAACCAAAAACGCCCCATCATTAGATGCTTTTGTAGCCTTGAAACATCAAATGACCCTGAAATAACCTAGAAAACCACAATGAATTTCAACTCTTTGCACAGCACAAACCCTGAATACATAATGTTTTTTAATCTGAACTTCATTTCATTTGTAAATATAAATCAGTTTGTATGCTCCAGACCTGCAACCCATTCCAAAGACAATTGGGGCAGAGAAGCATTTGCAACTTTGTGATATCATTCCTTCTCAGAACACCATTAATTCTGGCTTTGATGAAGAGTTTCAGGTGTTTGTCTCATACTTCCTGCTAAACAATCTTAAACTGTTCAACTGTTTGGACTTATTGTTTTCGTTCAAAAACTCTACAACATTTTCTACTGTTGACAGTTGACAGGTCAGCACTGCCTTCTGGCCAGTCCAGTATCTGTTCCCTCTTCTTGCTCAGAAATGTTTTTGTAATTTGTTTAGAAGATGGGTTTAAATATTCTTGTTAAACAATGCATGGACATCCCCTGAAAAGATGTGTTCTAAAAGATAGCAGGTGTTACTCTAAAATCTCAGAAAACGTCTCTGCATTAATGCTGGAGTTAAAGTGAGTTTGACAAAAAAACTGATACAACCCCAGACTGGATTCTAGACTGGTTGATTAAAACAGCCTGAATGATTCTTTTCAGCTTTGGTCTTTACAAAACCAAACCAAACCAAACCAAACCAGACCAGACCAGACCAGACCAGACCAGACCAGACCAGACCAGACCAGACCAGACCAGACCAGACCAGACCAAACCAAACCAAACCAAACCAAACAAAACAAAACAAAACAAAACAAAACAAAACAAAACAAAACAAAACAAAACAAAACAAAACAAAACAAAAAAACTAACATTTGTATTAATTAACAGCAGATGATGCTGAGTTGCAGCGTGTAAAGTTAAAGAAGAATCAGAAGTCCTCACACAGAGCCTTGTGGTACTCCTCAGTTAGTACAATTCATGTTTCCGTGGTGATAGTCCATCCCGGATGCCTCCAAATCCAGAGGTGTCTCCTCTGGACAAGATTAACGTCAGGCCTTTTTTTTTTCTAAAGTAAATTTTTAGCACTTAACTTTTAAGTCATTAGTGAAAGTATGTGCGTAATTTAGTGTTGACAAAGGTTTCCATGGTAACCCCTGTGGTTCTATCTGCAGTTGAATGATGATTTTTGATGAAGTGTCATTGGAAGGATCAGATTCCATTAAACATTTCACTTTTTTTTTGACAAACTGGAGATCCTCTTGCTGTCTTTGCTCCTCAGACACTCAACCATTCATGAGCACAGCTTTTGTACAAAATCATTGTTATGCCTGTTGAAATAACATGATTATTCTTTTTTCACCTCTTTAGTAGCGGTAAAATGCTGCGTACCAATATTTGTAGATCGTGTTGAAGGACTGAAATTCAAAAGTGGATGTTTATTTGGAAATTAAATGCCATTGACCATAACCAAGAAAAAAAAAAAAAAAAAAGAAATATCTTGGATCAAGGCTGTCTACAAATAAATTAATGTCACTGTGGTCTTCTGTAATCTGTATTGTCCAAAATGCCTCAAATTTATCTGATTTAGGGTTGTTTGTTTACATTAAAAAAAACATTTCACATCACTGTCTATGTTCCCAACATTAAGAGTGAAGTCATTTTACATGGATATAAGAGTGGGATTTTGGGATGAAAAAAGTAAGACTTGGATATAACGTCTAAACGGAGAAGAAACGACGACTGGTGACGTGGATAAAGGGGAAGCAAACAGAGCAGAATCAGAGCTCAGATATTTTTCATCAATGGCTTTAATTATGAGAATTGTTTGAAGTTGCTTTTAAATCATTCATGATGATGAATGTGTAGTGTCAGCCGTTATTATTTTAGTGGATTGGTATTTATTATATTTGATGTCAAATGTTTTTTAGCATTCTTCAAATGATAATATGAAGTGAAGATCAGTTCACTTTGCCTTCAAAAAGCTCATAGAAAGTCTCCTGAAAGAGATTTGCGTTACCTTTTATACTTTAAGTCATCTGCAAAAGTTAGTTCCCCTCTTTTTTTGTGTGTGTGTAAAAACATGGTCAAACCTCCCAGTGACGGTAGGTGTTTGTGATAAATCCAAGCTCAGATGAAAAGCATGTAACAATTTTCACTATATCCTTAATCATTTATTACAATTAATACCAGTTAACAGTTGGAGTATCATGACAGGAAAATAAGACAAAGAAGATCCAGTACTGATGACAAGCTCCAGTCCTACAAGCGACCAGAACGGGACCACATTTTTCTGCCACAACTCCATCAGCTGGTCTCCTCACTTCCAGATGGTGTTTATGGACCATTGTTAAAACACGCAGCAGTCTCAACTAAATATTTTATGTGTTGCTGCCGTCAAATTCAATATTACCTTTGTTTTTTGCTTATGATTTTCTTAGGTTCAATATTTATTTTATGTTCTTTTGTGAATAAAATATGGGTCTATGAGATTTACAAAAATTGTATTCTGTTTTTATTTACATTTTACAAAACATCCAATTTTTTTTAAACTTGATTTGTCACTGTAAGAGCCAAGGTAAAGATAAACAGTTGTAAGGAGATGTGGGTAGAAGGGTTATTTACCAGAGCAGAACTCTACTCCATCACAGCCAGAGGAAAGAAAGGCGAGTGGGGTCTGACAGAAACCAGGGAGCCCAAAGCCGGGCTCGCCCGGGGCGAGAGCTGCTCTCCACGGAGACGGAAACAGACCGAAGTAGAGCTCAAGTTTGCCTTATGCTGCAGCATGCCAAAAAAACACACATGTTAGCAGCACATGTGAAAATCCAAGCAAACGCACAGTGTGTTTGCGGCGGAGACGCCCGCAGCCACAGAACTGCCGGACAAAAGAGCCCTTTGTGCCGTCACAGCAACACACACACACCAAAAAGGAAAGTCTAAGTGCTCCATGCATACCAGTGCAGAAAAGCAGCAGGTTCAAGGCTGCTGGGGACTCTTCAAAGTCTGACAGTTGGACGTGGTGTTGAACCACCCACAGCTATGAAAAAGACTTCATGTTTTCTAAAATCACCCACTCTCAAGAAGGAAGACACTTGAAGACGCAGATGTTTTCCAGTCACATATCAAACCCCCAGTAATGCTGATACGATGTGTTGGAAAGAGAACTGTGCTTTTTTTAATGTGTTCTGCTTCTTGCTACCTGAAACCAGGAACCTCCTTTACGCACTGCGACAGATCAAGGAACTCACTTGCTTGGCGTTACAAGGGTTTGTTCTTAGATGGGGATGTGAAGGACTGCTGAGGAGGAGGGATCCTTGTCCAGCTGCTCCTCATCTATGTTCTAAAAACCCTTCAGCAATGAGGCTCACCATTTATGACGACAACAGTTTCTTGGGCATGTCTTCACAGATGATTATAGCTGTGCAGTACAGAACTTGATCAGAGCACGAAGGATGATAAATTAATCTTAGAGGAGCGCCTTTAAGGGAACAACATCCCTTGAACAGATGTGGTCTAAAAGGTAGCAGGTGTTACTCTAAAAATCTCAGAATACTTCTCTGCATTAATGCGGGCATCACAGAAGTTAAAATGAGTTTGACAAGCAAACTGATACGACCCCAGACCATCACAGAGTCTAGATTATAGACTGGTTGATTAAAACAGTCTGAATGATCCTTTTGAGCTCTGGTCTTTACAAAACAAAACAAAACAAAACAAAGAAACAAAAAAATACTGAACATTAATGTGGGCTCTTATATCACAGTGTCATTTACATATGAACTAATATTTGTATTAATTAACAGCAGATGATGCTGAGTTGGAGCGTGTAGAGTTAAAGAGGAATCAGAAGTCCTCACACAGAGCCTTGTGGTACTCCTCAGGTAGTACAATTCATGTTTCCATGGTGATAGTCCATCCCGGATGCCTCCAAATCCAGAGGTGTCTCCTCTGGACAAGATTAACGTCAGGCCTTTTTTTTTCTAAAGTAAATTTTTAGCACTTAACTTTTAAGTCATTAGTGAAAGTATGTGCGCAATTTAGTGTTGACAAAGGTTTCCATGGTAACCCCTGTGGTTCTATCTGCAGTTGAATGATGATTTTTGATGAAGTGTCATTGGAAGGATCAGATTCCATTAAACATTTCACTTTTTTTTTGACAAACTGGAGATCCTCTTGCTGTCTTTGCTCCTCAGACACTCAACCATTCATGAGCACAGCTTTTGTACAAAATCATCGTTAAGCCTGTTGAAATAACATGATTATTCTTTATTCACCTCTTTAGTAGCGGTAAAATGCTGCGTACCAATATTTGTGGATTGTGTTGAAGGACTGAAATTCAAAAGTGGATGTTTATTTGGAAATTAAATGCCATTGACCATAACCAAAAAAAAAAAAGAAATATCTTGGATCAAGGCTGTCTACAAATAAATTAATGTCACTGTGGTCTTCTGTAATCTGTATTGTCCAAAATGCCTCAAATTTATCTGATTTAGGGTTGTTTGTTTACATTAAAAAAACATTTCACATCACTGTGTATGTTCCCAACATTAAGAGTGAAGTCATTTTACATGGATATAAGAGTGGGATTTTGGGATGAAAAAAGTAAGACTTGGATATAACGTCTAAACGGAGAAGAAACGATGACTGGTGACGTGGATGAAGGGGGAAGTGCATGGAGCAGTCATTGAGCGGTTGCTCTGCGTTAGAAGGGTTTGTTCATCTATGATCAAGGGTTTGATCATAGCTGTGCAGTACAAAGCTTAATCAGAGCACAAGGGATCATATATTAATCTTAGAGGAGAGCCTTTAAAGGAAAAACTAATACTGGCAACGTGGGGGTTTCCGCGAGTGGTTAGCAGACCTTTGCATCTCTGGTCTCGCTTGTGCCTTAGAAACCATCGTCGCCATAAACAACAAGTCTCGGTGGCCTATGAGTGGGTGATTTCAGAAAACATGAAACCCTTTGTGGAGCTGTGAATGCATCAACACCACCAGCAAAAAATGCCCGATGCAGAAACCTCAAACATGTAAAGAAGAATCCCAGAGGAACTGCTGAAGTCTTGAAGACATCACTGGAACTGGAAACATCTCTGTTCCTGGGTCTACCAGACAGAAGTCATTGGCCAGTGAAGGATGGTGGTGGGAGAATCATGATTTGGGCTTACTTCTCTGCCTCATCCCCAAGGTGACCAAACTCTCCTCCAGGGTAACGCCAGGGTGTCTGTCCACCAGCTAACACTTAGCAGAAGTTTGGGTGATGCAGCAGGACAAAGACTCTAAACATGGAAGTAAATCATACCTTCTGAAAGATACTGAAAGAGCTTGTTGAAGTCACAGCTGCCAAAGGAGGTTCAACCAGCTGGTAGCTCCAAGGTTCACTTACTTCTTCCAGCACTGTGAATGTTCTTAAGAACAATGACTTTTTTGCTTATTGCAACTCGGCTGAAGATCAGAGCATATTGTTTGGAAAATTTGCCACTTTTCCAGCTTCTTTTGGTAAAAATGGGTGAAAAGTAAGTGAACCCACAGAATAATGAAAGCCTGGGAGCGGTACAATGAGAGCACAGGCTTGTGTGTCCTTACTGGCCGGTGGCGAATCATGGGGTGATGTCCTGCCAGGGTTCGGATCGGCATGTACCTAGGATCCGCCTGGTGACCTACCCATCATCTATTTTATGGTGCATTAATGCAAAAAAACAAAGACATGGCTTGGGTTGCTGTTTGGCTGAACTCAATAGGAAGGTGCCCCATGTTCAGAAGCATCGGTTCTCGCGCAGGTGGTCCAGGTTCAGCTCCCGGCCTGGGACACTTTACTACCTCCCCCATTATTCTTGCTCCCATTTCCTGTCTCTACTCTGTCAATAAAAGTCACTAGAGGCAAAACCCCCCCAAAAAACATACATGTCTGAGAAAAAAGATGCTACAGACATGGGACTGGCGGGTCTACAGTCCTAAAAGGAGGACGCTGGAGAATTTTCAAACCAAAATTGCCACAGCAACCTTGCACTGTTGCATAATCTAGCGAATATTTGCAAAATCATAAAAACTCTTCTACACTCAATGACTTTAAGTGTTGCGGTAAGAAATAACAACTTTACAAAGTAGTCGAGGCTTTACAGATCCCAAATACTTTGGAAAGAGTTACAGGCTTGAAACACTAAAACATTTACTGTAATGTTAAATAAAGTTGGTAGACTCTTTCTGTCTGCAGTGAAAAGAATTTAAGAAACACTTTTTTTTGGTTTGTTCCTGATTTGTGGTTCTATTGTTTTGTAATCCCGCAAATATTTTAAAAAAAGGACAGGAAATCCTGGCAAATATTACAAAAAGGAAAGGGGTCAGGTGTCAGGCCATTAAACCAAAGCTTGGTATAGTTCCTCACTGTAAGAAGCAAGTAACTGTGTTTCCTTTTTGGGACACAGAAAAAGGTGATCTCACACCATGTTCAGTGTTCGGTTTATGGTTCATCTAACGGATTGGCGCTAACCGTTAGCTGCATGGCCCCACAACAGGAAATAGGAAACAGCTGGATAAGTCTGAAAACATTGATTTTTGACAACGTAATCCATACTACAATGCTGCAGTAAGTATATAAGTATAAAATGCAGAAAATCAAAGAGTTCACCTAATAAACCTAATAAAACTGCTAAATAAAATACGGCATTGACATGTGTTTTATTGTTTCTTATTGTTTCTTTACTTGATAGTTTGTGATTGAATGAGACATGAGGCGCGCGCACGTGCACGCACACATATATGACATGTGTTTCGGCTGGGGAGATACAGGTGAGCAACCGGGTGCCAGCATTGCAACTTCTGGGTTGAACCGAATGCAGAAGTAAGAAACGTGGCAGTTCCTCAAACTGGCAGGACAACAGCGGCCACCACTTTAGCGACTTAGCATTAGAGTTACGTCTTGACTTCTGAACTGTGAATAGATAGATTTTAATTAGTAAAATGGCTTATTGTGCTGTTAACTGTAAAAGGAGACTGCTGTAACTAGTTTTGGCTTGGTCTGGAAGGGTTTGGAGGTGAACCAGACCAGCCCAAAGCAAATTGTTGCTCCTGTTTGGAGGCTGCTGGCCATGGCTAGCCACAGGACACCCGCTGGACATTTCTGGCTTCAACAAACTGGCCCCGTGGTCTAGCCTCAGAAGTCCCAGTGGAGATCCTCATTTCAGCTCTGGCAGCACTTACTCGGGATGTTGTTTTGGCATCAAAATTCAAAATGCTGATATTTTGGACAGATTTGATCGGAATTAATGTGAAACAATACTTATTAGCAACAATGGCTAACGTAAGCTATGCCACCTGAGCTAATATAACTAACTCGTAGTGACTGAACTGAGGTGGTCTAGCCAGCTCCTGACATGAACCGTGGTTTCAACAGCACTCTTCAGAGAACTCGGGGGGGCATCACAGGGAGTTGTACAGTTCTTCTTATGCAGTCCGCGTCAAGGACGGAAATTCACCAGGGAAAACAGGAAAACCAAGAAAAGTCCATATAAACACGAGGAGGGACAAAACATAGCAGAGTAGAGGCTACACGCTAAAAAAACGACACAAGAAAAATCAAAGTCATCCAGACAAACCACAACATCAACAAAACCCCGATCCAAACGTCATGACACCAACATGAGCTCCAAAACTGACGAAAAGGAGACATGAACGACCTATTCCTAAAAATAAGACAAGGTAATGTGTATATTTGTAATACCTTTTTATAATAGAAGTATACGACGGAGCGTATGAACAAAGGCAGTCCAGTAATAAAATAACAACAATGACAGTTTAATTTAAGTAAAAATAGGTGTAGTATGCTTGAAAATCGATCTAAAAGGCCATTTCACCCGAAATGCATTCCAGTCTAGGGCTCTTCTGCCTGCAGAAGTGCTCCGTTTTACCCTTCAAGACATATCAAATCAGAAAAATAAACGTCTATTCATAATACTTTGGTAGCAAACATTTTGAGTTGTCCTTGCAAGGCTGCTGGTAACACTCCACATGTTCCAGATGAGCCTTAGAATCCGCATTTTGGAAAAAACAAATCAAATATTTGGAGCTTTTGGCCCTCGTTGGCATAACGAAACAAAAATGCACAAAATGCCCTTAAGCCATTGCTAAAAATATAGATGGAGTAAAGCATCGGGGGATGGAAGTGACTGATAATCAAAGTGAGGTGTTTACAGCAGCAAGGTGTTGCCTCCGTCTGTCTGTCTGAGTCTGTCTGTCTGTCTGGATCTGATTGCTCCACTGGCGTTTTGTCGGCTCTGCAAACGCCACCTCAATCACACCCAGTAACATTTATTTTCATTTAGAAGGCAGCTCTGATGCTGAAGAAAACAGGAACAAGCCATTTAGAATAGCAAAGACACATTTAGGTACGTCAGAAAACCTTCATTCACCTCTCTGCTACAGTTTGGGATCACTTGAACGTGACACATGCAGGTTTCAAAGCTCACGCTGCAGAGTTGCTGAAGGATGCTGAAGCAACGTCCTCTGCACATGACTGGAGATGCATGCAACCAGTCAGAGGAATCAAACGTGACGCAGACAGAGCTGCAGTGGGGCAGCACCGCTGGTGACTGACTGTCCTTGATCCAGTTGTTATCGATTCTGCAGGCATCCTGGGCAATTTGAATCATTTGTTTAATTTGTTTTAGCCTGTACAGCCCTTTGGTCACCTGAGGTTGTTTTAAATGTGCTATAGAAATAAACTGGACTCAACCCGCTCCCCTTGACCCCGGACCACCTGGCAGCTAGAATTACAAACACCTCAAAAACTTGATTAGATTTCATTTCAGACTACAGATATTTGGATTTTGATGGAGACACGAGTTGCCACACTTAAATCAAAATGATCAAATGACAAGCCTACATATTTTACATTAAGAAATAATGCAGTGCAGGCACCAGGAATGTCATAGATATCATCGTAGATATCATCAGAGAGGTTAGAGGGGACTGAAAAATGATTATCACAGCAACTTGTCCAGTCCATGTTTGTTTTTTTTACATCTGATGCAATTTGGCTTTAGACCTAAACATTCAACTGAAGCAGCTAACTGCTACGTGATTGCAACATATGAAGCACTTTCAGACAAAGGTGGTGCTGTTGGAGCTTTGTTTTTAGACTTCGGGAAAGTGAATTCTGAAGTCCTTATCAAGTTTTAACTTCTCAACCAACACCCACTTACTGGAATCCCACAAGGTTCCATGCTTGGACTACTGTTATTCAGCTTCCATATGAATGAACTCCAATCAGCTTGTGACGGCGTAGACACCAGATGCATGTGGACGATGCTGCCATCTATTTTTACCTGGTAAGAATTAAAATCAAGGGGGATCCAAACTGACACCATGGTCCGAATAGCCAGCTGGCTGGAGCACACCTGCCTCCACCTAAACATTTCCAAAATAGTTGGTACGTACTTTTGACCTGGACATGCTTATTTCTGGTGAGATCCCTTTTGCTAAATATTTAAGTATCTCTGGATTTTTCTTGATACAAGTTTAACCATGCAAACTTCATGTATGGAAGACATTGTGCCCAACTTTGTTCCAAAAGTGTTTATGAATGCCATGATTCTTTCTCACACAGCATGATGTCTAAGAAGTTGGGGACAGGCCGGCTCATCGACTCTGAAGCCCACTGAGATGATGCTCAAGCAGACAATACAAATCCTTGACTGAAAACTTACAGGTGCACCAGAGCAACATTTAAAACCAAACCATCATCTACTGCATTGGGAGCATTTGACCAACGTTGCAGATCTCTTTCTGGTCTTTAATTCTTCTTGCTCCGCCTGCACTTGCTGTACTTGACACCAGAAGTACTGTGAGTGCAGACCCTGCCTCAGCTTTCAGATGGAGCGCTTTCTGTCAGAACACATTTTCAGTCGAAGCATCTCAAGAGGAGTACATGGCCATAAAACAAAAGAAGCCGTATCACTTTTATATCTTACTGCAATAATCTAAAATCATGTCTTCTTGACAATTACATTTGCAGTCACTGATGCTGATCAGGGTCTTTACTCTATTCGTACTCCTATTGTTGTAGCTTTCTTGTAGAGTCAGTTGTTTCCCAACTGATCACCAGCTACGTCTGTCTCAAAGCGTCCCCATGTCGAAGCCCAGATTGCCCCACTGCCTCAGCCACTGGGGGAGGGTTGTGTCAGGAAGGACATGTGATGAAATAAACCCCTGCCAGATCAACATGTGGAACATGATGCTCTGCTGTGGCAACTCTTGCAAAATGGAAAGTCCCCAAAATGTCCTCCAGGTTGATGTCAGGGTCTCTGTCCACCAGCTCAAGCAGAGTAGAAGTCAGGTGATGCAGAAGGACAAGGACCCTAAACATGGAAGTACCACAGAACAATAGAATCCACCTTCTGGAGTGGTCCAGAGGCCAGACCTGAACGCCATGTAAATGCTGTGGAATCATCTACAGAGAGGCGTTCACAGTAGACATCCTTCAAACGTGTCTGAGCTGAAGCAGCTCTGGAGAAAGGATTGGTCCAGAACTCCCCCTGAATGCGGAGCAGCTTTGATCCAGAGATACTGGAAGGTCTTCTCAAGGTTACTGCTGCTGAAGGAGCTCCAACCAGCTGGTAACTCCATGGTCCAGACCTGTGACTGTTATCATCTTCAGCTCGTTGTCGTCATCTATTATTGCTCCTTAGACAAAGATCCGGTCACATTTTATGGCGATTTAACTCATGAAATCAGATCATTCCTGAAGCATTCATGTACCTCGCTCCTGTTTTGGGAAGTTGCTGATTCTAGACATTTGATGTGACGTGACACTTGAATTTTCTGGGAGCAGCCAAAAGAAAAGTCATTTCATTGTGTGATTGGTCCATGATTAGAGATGTCAGTGGGATGTGCTGCTGGCGGTGGACTGACTGTGCTGAACAGCTCTGTGTTTTGGTGAATCCTGCTCTTAACTTCAGCTGAGAGCCGTTTGCCGTTTTGTTTCTGTACAGGCAGCGACTCCGTGCTCGACAGACATCCCGGCGCTCTCATCTGCACAGAATCCATTTCCCTGCACAGTTCTGCATGACAAGTTTGCTTCTCGACTCCTTGCGTTATTAGACTTAACTGGCTCATTTTTCATCTTGACAGCTTCATTAAAACACCCTGAAAAGGCTCAAAATGTTTGTGTGTGTCCTCGCATATGTGTGATTACGAGTACAGTCGCCTGCTGCCCTCAAGTCCGTTCAGTCCTGATACCCGTTCAAAAACTTTCCCTCTTTTTTCCTCTCTTTTCTTCCCATATCATTCCAGTTCCAGGTCTCCCTCTTTTGCAGCCTTTGTGCCTCTCTCATCCATCTCACCACGCTTCATTACCCTGCACTCGTTTATCATTTCCACATTTGCCGCCCTTTCTCCAACTTCTGCTTGCTCATACTCCTCATCCTCCATGCTACGTGTGTTTTTTTCTTACCAAGGGAGGAAAAAACCAGCACTTGCCTGCTGTCTGGCAGTTTGTCTCCAGCCTCTCCAAACCTCTCCCTGCTTCCGTATTGGCTGGCTGGAGCGTCAGCTGCACTGCTATTGGCTGGTTCCAGCAGGTGAGGTGAAGCTGTGCCGCTTCATTAATGCCCTGCAGAGGGGGGGGGCATGTGCCAGACACAATGCAGCGACTCCAGCAGCCGTCAGCGTTGGCAGCTATCCACCCAGCTGAGCGTGGGGATGGCGTGACCTTCAGGCGGCCAGCACAGCAGTCCGCACATACGCACAACCACACCCATTAAAACAGTGCGCACATTTTCCTTTCTAATCCCATTCTTTCCTAAAATGTCTGCACAGGCCACGCCCAGTCTCCACCTTCCCTCTGCAGATGCTGACAATGGGACTGTGAGAGCGTCGAGAAAGCAAAGATAGACTTTGTGAAGGTGGTGAAGAGGCTGCACACACAAACACTGTCTGCAGACTGTCAGAGTAACGGTTGAATACAAACCGGCCAGGAAGGACATCAGTGACACATGTCCATGACACCTGGACCTCATCTCTGTGGGTGGGGTCTTACCTACAACCTGTCCAAAGAATCTGTGCAAAAAAACATTTACATTCATGTGCACAGTTAGTCACCCGTCTTTGTGCAACACCAGGATAAATATTAAAAACCATCTCATTGTAGTGGGACTAAAAACGTCATGCAGGATCACTGAGCGCCAACGGGATTTCAAGGCTTTGGCAGCAGAGACTCAAGCTTGTATATATATATATATATATATGACTTCATCACCATCTCATACGGTTTGTGGGATCATTTCCTGTCACATGACCCAGTTTCAGCCAGACTTCATGTCAGACAGAGGTCTACAGAGGGGTTCATGGTCCAGACCATCATCCCTCCACCACCGTGCTTCACAGTGGGTCTAAGGTGTTTCTGCTGGTTTTCTCCAAACATGGTCTGGACATGAAGACCAAACATCTGCACTTGGGTCTCTTGTGTTCAGAGGACTTTGTTCCAGAAATCTGCTGGTGTGTTCAGATGCAGGTTTGTGAACCTCAGTGGTGCTTCCACGTTAGTTTTAGACAGAAGAAGTTTTCTCCTGTAAACTCTTCCAAACCAGCTGCCTGGTTCAGTCTTCTTCTGACTGTGATGTCACGGACTTGAACATTTTAACCGTTCAGTGAGGCCTGAAGACTGAGGTGGAGTATTTCTCTGAGCATTGCATGCTCTGATAAACAGGCCCACTCCTGGGAAGACTCCAGAGTGTCTGGAGTGTTTTTCATTTGTGAATAATTCCAGATCAGGACCAGCTTTTATGAAGGTCTGAACGTCTGCTGATGACCAGTTTATCAGCACTGATGATTAGCAACCACCTGAGTTCATCTCAGCCTTGTTAATCAGCGGAGGGAGTAAAAGGGGTACTTAGTGTTGCCCACTTGAGTCTTTTTCTTTCTTTAGATCAATGTTCCCCAATTCTACTCTTGAAGGTCACTAGCCTGCATATTCTAGTTGTTTCCACTGCTGTAGCCCAGCTGATTCAAAGGAACTGATCATCAGGATCTGCAGAAGTGCAGAAGAGCTTGGAAACATCAAAAACATGCAGGATGGTGGCCCTCTAGGACTGGAACTGCGGAACACTGATCCAAAGAAGAAAATCACGTGGGCAGTAGACACCAATGAACGTGCGTTCCCCGAGGAGGGGTGAAAGCTGTATACATACAGTACTAATGTTCGCTGCAGCCCCCTCCCGCCCGTCCTGTCTCTGCCCTCCTGCACCCCTCCCTAACCCATGACCTCCCCACTCTCCCGCCCTCCCTTCCAGTGAGCCCCGTGCAGGGCTGGCAGGCCCCCCACGTCGCGAGCCTATTAACGGGCCATGCTTCACTGTAATGATGCCTCTCCTTATGTCTGTGCAGCTGCTGCGGTGCTGAATGGGGAGGATAAATCTGGGATCCTCAACATCCGCATCATTGTTTCACTGCCACTCTGCTGTCATGAGCATTAGACGGGACGAGGGTTCTAATCCACCTCTCTTTGTTTATCTCTGCAATGCTGGTCTCAGTGTCGGAAGATTCAAAGCTTTCTCGCACCAAAATGCTCCACGTTAGATTCATTTATTACACAAACCACAAAAAAGGAACATTGTTCCTCAGCAGGGCTGAAAAAGTCTACCAGTTTTCAAAGTTGGAAACTTTCACTGGGAATAAGGAGGAATACATTTAAATTAATGGGGAAAAAATAGATTTTTTTCCAAATCACAGGTAGAACCTGTAAAGGGAACCTTAAATGCAGCTGGAGAGGAAACATCTTTGAGCTTATACTTGGTTCAAATGTTCAGATGCAAATTCAGTTTAGTTTTCATTTTTCCCTTCCCCCTTCACATGATCACATCATTTCTAGAATCCTGAGCTCATTGATCATTTCTTGTGGTTCTTTGGCTCCAGAATGAAATGAGAAAACTGAGAACTTGAGCTTCACAGAGGTTCTTACGTTCGGTTCTGCTGACTGACGTGACATTTCCTGCACCGTTGATGCTGCGACTGTGTGGAAATGATGGAAGTCATGACAGGAGGACCACATGAATGATTTAATGCCCTGGAATAAACTGATCACTCTTTAGCGGCAGGAACTTGGAGAACTACAGGCAGTTTGCAACACGCCTCCACAATAACAAAGACGAGTTGCGTTTTAGCTGTTTTTAACCGGCACGTTTGGTCCACGATGGGACGACGGACAGCTGCGGGACCCGTCAGTCAGCTGCCGTATTTTTAGGGTGATGACTGCACAACGTGGACAGCTGCAGCACACGGACACACGGTCACAGAAGCTCCTCAGTTCCATCAGCTGCTAAAACGGATGAAGCTGTGTCCGAGCTGCGACTCGGAAGAGTTCAAGCTGCTTCACCAAACGTCACAGGAGATGAGGTTGTGTAGACGATGGTGCTATTCGAACACAGAAGACATCTCCACAGCAGTGATGGGAATCTCAGTAACGTCTGTCACACAGACCACCAGCGCCGCCAACCTCGGGCTTCTTTCTACATCTACAGAGTAACGTGCACCTTCACTTACCCATCAGCGCCAGATGACACCTGTACTCCCATGCTCCTCCATGTCTTGTTGGAAACACCTGAAGACAACAAAAACAAGGAAAACGTGTCAGTATCTACATCTCTATTGTCATACGGAAAAAGCTTCCATGCACCCGTTCCACAAATCCACGGTCAAAATTAGCAAAGGGGCATCAAAACAAATCCAGTCTGACGGGTTTTGCAGCAAGAAACAGCGAGCCCTTGAAATCTGCTGGGCCTTTTTCTTCATTAATTTACCAAAAAATTGGTTCTTCATCTAGAGCTTCATCTAAAATCACAATATTGCACAAACAACCTGTTTAAACTGATAAAACACCAGCTGTTATTATTTATCATCCTCATTTAACACACCCATGGAATAATCACAAGTCCGTATGAAAAAGTAAGTTGGAGCTTCTTTAGCAGCAGTGACTTCAAGAAGATCTCCAGCATCTCTGGATCAGAGCTGCTCAGCTTCTGGGAGGAATCCCGGATCGTTCTTCTCTCCAGAACTGCTTCAGCTCAGACACATTTGTAGGATGTCTGGTGTGAACATCTTGCTGGAGCTCGGTCCACAGCATTGCTGTGGCATTCAGGTCTGGACTCTGAATGGACCACTCCAGAAGGTGGAGTTTGCTTTCCAGAAACCATTCCCTGGTGGATTTACTTCCATGTTTATGGTCATTTTTCTGCTGCATAAGCCAACATCTAAGCTGTAGCTGCCATTATCTTTAGAAGAGTTTTGTTTGAGGAGTCCCGCAGCTTTTTCTTTTGGATCATCATGTTTCCTGAGATGATTCGGCTCAGGTTTTACATCAGAGTCCATTCCTGATACAGTCCTCTCCAATTATCCAGGTTTGGTACAAGTACTACTTTACTGACCGGGGCAACGGGGTCAGTCTGAAGTTAATTGTCCTGCCCAGGAATTCTATGGCTCTTGACTGGACTGCAGTCTGGGAACAACACACTTTCATAAAATTGGAAATAGTTTTTTCCTCCATAATGTCAGATGGTTCAGGCTGTGAGGCACTAAAGCAAACCCAAATCCTGATGATCCACCGTGCTTCACCGGTGAGGGTGATGCTTGTCATTGTTCCCATTAGTGCTGCTGATTACCATGGGCCTCTGTGGTGTCCTCCCCTAGACATCCTGCCGCATTGGCTCATTTTTGTACGGCAGAACAGAGATGTTCCAGTTCCAGTGACGTCTTCAAGCCTTCTTCTTGACCTCACTGAGGATTCTGTGTTGTGTCTTTTGACACCCTTTTCTAAGAAAAGTAGTGAAAGGACAAAACTGTCTCTATTTCTCGAAAGTTTGTCTGTGGACTTACGGATGTCTAAACATGATCTTTACTCACTCCTGATCACTTTTATATTAGAATTTAAAGTCCATGTCTGACACTTGTGTTTTCAGGCTGGAATGGATGTAACCACCATCAGATGATATTCCCAGCATCATGGCAACAGTCAGCTCAGCTTTTAATAGCCAGGCACTTCTTGGTTTCTCATTATCTTGCATAAAAATAATATGTTTGTCATGACCACTGTTCGGTCTAGAGGATTTTTTTTTACAGCTGGGGAGAATGTTTGGACTAGTATTTATCAGATTCCCTGACTTGAAGACTTAAAAGTTATTGCTTTCTTGAAGTCAAAGAGGAAAGGCCCCAAGGGAGCTAGTTCAGGGAGGCGTCTTAAGCAGCATTTTACCCTCGCTTTCACCCCGCTGCATAGTTCACTGCAGTAACTTCATCTTTTTCATAGGGCAAGAGGTTCCCATCTCTTGCATATCTTCTGGGGTTTGTCGCAGCCAAGTTCTTCCCCAGTCCCCCTGTAGGCTCAGGTTCAACTGAGGGGGGTTAAGTTATGTCATCATCCCAAATATATCAGTGTAGGCCTCATAAGTGGGGGTTGATTACATTAGACCCCAAACACCAAAACTGTGTAAGATATGTGATCATTAAAGGTCTTTGCTCAGTAAAACTGATGCCAATGCTTCCACGTTCACATCAAACATGATGCAAGTAGTTAATAAAATATTACATTTCTGGAAAAAAAAACAGGAACATAAAGATGAAGTGATGATAATTGTGTTGCTTTAATGACAAAATAGCACAGGTAGATTCCAGAACTGAAAAACAAGGCTGGTTCAGTTCTGGAGACTGATCTGGAGCTTATGGAGACAGTTGTGTGAAGGAGGATACTTCATGAAAAGAAGAAGATCATGAACATGCCGCAGCATCATCTTCTCAACACAGTGATTCAGCAGCAGAAGATCCTTCAAACTGGTATAGAAGATCCTTCAGACCGCTACAGGAGATCCTTCAGACCGCTACAGGAGATCTTTCAGACCAATACAGGAGATCCTTTAAACCGCTGCAAGAGATGCTTCAGACAGCCACATGAGATCCTTTCAGACTGCTATAAGAGTTCCTTTAGACCACTACAGGAGATCCATCAGGCCGCTACAGGAGATCCATCAGGCCGCTACAGGAGATCCATCAGGCCGCTACAGGAGATAATCAGACCGCTACAGGAGATCCTTCAGACCAATACAGGAGATTCTTCAGACCGCTATAAGAGTTCCTTCAAGAGCTACAGGGGATCATTCAGACCGCTACAGGAGATCCATCAGACCGCTACAAGAATTACTTCAAACCGCTACAGGAGTTCCTTAAAACCGCTACAGGAAATCCTTCAGACGGCTACAAGAGTTCCTTCAGACCAATACAGGAGATCCTTCAGACCAATACAGAAGATCATTCAGACCGCTACAGGAGATCCATCAGACCGCTACAAGAATTACTTCAAACCGCTACAGGAGTTCCTTAAAACCGCTACAGGAGATCCTTCAGACCGCTACAAGAGTTCCTTCAGACCAATACAGTAGATCCTTCAGACCAATACAGAAGATCATTCAGACCGCTACAGGAGATCCATCAGACCGCTACAAGAATTACTTCAAACCGCTACAGGAGTTCCTTAAAACCGCTACAGGAGATCCTTCAGACCGCTACAAGAGTTCCTTCAGACCAATACAGAAGATCATTCAGACCGCTATAAGAGATCGTTCAGACCTTTACAGGAGATCCTTCAAACAGCTAAAGGAGCTCATTCAGACCTCTACAGTAGATCCTTCAGACTGCTATAAGAGTTCCTTCAGACCTCTACCGTAGATCCTTCAGACTGCTATAAGAGTTCCTTCAGACCGCTACAGGAGATCTTTCAGGCCGCTACAGGAGATCCTTCAGACCGCCACAAAAGTTCTTTCAAAACGCTACAGGAGAGCCTTCAAACAGCTACAGGAGATCATTTAGACCTCTACAATAGATCTTTCAGACCGCTACAGAAGATCCTTCAGGCTGCTATAAAAAAATCCTTCAGACCGCTACAGGAGATCCTTAAGACCGCTATAAGAGTTCCTTCAGAACACTACAGGAGATCTTTCAGACTGCTACAGGAGATCATTCAGACCGCTACAGGAGATCCTTCTGACCACTACAGAATATCCTTCAGACCGCTACAAGAGTTCCTTCAGACCGCTACATAAGATCCTTCAGACCGCTACAGGAGATCCTTCAGAACACTATAGGAGATCCTTCAGACCAATACAGGAGATCTTTTCAGAGTGCTACAGGAGATCCTTCAGATCGCTACAGGAGATCCTTCAGACTGCTACAGGAGATCGTTCAGACCGCTACAGGAGATTTTTCAGACCGCTACAGGAGATCCTTCAGACCACTATAAGAGTTACTTCAGACCGCTACAGGAGATCCTTTAGAATGCTACAGGAGATCCTTCAGACCAATACAGGACATAATTCAGACCAATACAAGAGATCGTTTCAGACTGCGACAGGAGATCTTTCAGACTGCTATATAAGTTCCTTCAGGCCGCTACAGCCGATCCTTCAGACCAATACAGGAGATCCTTTCAGACTGCTACAAGAGATCTTTCAGACTGCTATATAAGTTCCTTCAGACCACTACAGCCGATCCTTCAGACCAATACAGGAGATCCTTTCAGACTGCTACAAGAGATCTTTCAGACTGCTATATAAGTTCCTTCAGACCACTACAGGATATCCTTCAGACCGCTATAAGAGTTCCTTTAAAGCGCTACAGGAGATCATTCAGACCACTACAGGAGATCCTTCAGACTGCTACAAGAGTTCCTTCAGACCTCTACAGGAGATCCTTCAGGCCTCTACAGGAGATCTTTCAGTCCGCTACAGGAGATCCTTCAGATTGCTACAGGAGATCCTTCAGATTGCTACAGGAGATCTTTCAGACTGCTAAAAGAAATCCTTCAGACCTCTACAGGAGATCCTTCCTGCCTAAATCAATGAACCTCTAGTCATAGCCGGTGTGAACTTGCCATGACTGTGTGTTGTGAGGGTATTCTTCAACAGACAAAGAGCTGCATTTCTTTGTTTACGGATGTCATTTTGAAGCTGGATCACTCTGGAAAACAGCTGGACATTTTGTCAGATTTTACACTATGACAAATTTGTTTCAGAAACATTGCCACAATACTGGTTTTCATAATGATGGGTATCACTTTTAGGACTAATGTGCAGCACTTTGATAACTCAGTGTGCAGCGGTCATGGCTGCGATGTTAATTGATTTCTCATTACAGAGCCGTCCTTTGTGGAGGACACAGTCTTTCAGATGAGAGCGGTGTTGTTTACAGTGTCTGTGAGAGCCTTAATGAAGATGATTTCAACCACACTGCTCCCCTGCAGCACCCAGGAAGCCAACTTAAAGGTTTTCTTTCTTTTACATTCTGCTGCATCGCCTCAAAATACCATACATCCCATTGCACACAGTCAGTCTCCTCGGCTTAATCGCAGTACAGTCAGAAGTAGCCTCTGAAGCATTTAGAGGTTGGATGAGACAAAGAGGTGGGAGGGGGAGAGGTTCATCCTGAGTTTGAGCTCAGCTGTGATGTAACTGTAGACGATAGCACTGCCGCAGTCAATTTAAGAGGCAATATCCTCAAACGACCTCAGCTCTCATCCTTCCTTTCCTCTCGTTCCCTCTCCTCCACCCATGCTGGTGCCATTTATCTCTTGCACACCCAACTCATAGGATAGAAAGGCCTCGGCACCCCTCTCCTACCACCCATGCAGACCCTAATATGACCTGTGCTCTCATCTTTCGCCTCTCTGGCTGTCAGCTCGACCATGCATCACTGCCTCTGCTCTGCATCCTCCCCAGCATCCCTCCTCTGCCGTCTCACACACCCAGTAAAATCTCCCAACAAATTCCTTTTAACCCCTTCTTGTATCAAAACAAAGGGGACACGTCTGATGTCACAGCAGAAGTGCAAAATTAACTCTACAGATCAGGAATCTAGATGAAACTCATCCGAAACCTGACAAAATCTTCCACTTTAGCAGTCATATTGGCATCATGTGGTAAAAAAAAAGCTCTACAAATCCACTCTTGAACGCCTCATCAATTATCTGAGCTGGATTTCAGTTCCCTCATGTGGGACAGAGACTTTTTAAAGAACTTCCAGGACTTCCATCTGTATCGATATGACGAGTGGTCACATTTGGAGAGCGATGCGCTTCAGACCACACCGAAGCCTACGCCATCTAGTTCGCACCACCTCTGCAGGTACAGGCTTCACTGCGTTCACTTTGTTAGGGATTTACGATTAATAAAAAAGTCAAAACCTGGCGGTAACTCAGTAAAGCATCAGAAGAAGAACGTTTGGTATCGTCATTTCTGGCAAGGCAAGTTTATTTATATAGCACAATTCAACAACACGGTGATACAAGTGCTTTGCAGAGACTGTAAAACATCACATAAATAAAAAGCATTGTAAGAACACAATGGCAGTTGTACATTAGGCAGTCGAAGAGCCCTCACTAAGGGCTCTATAAGAACCTGCATCCATCTGTCCATCCAGACTCAGCAGAGAGGCCAGACTTCTCTCTCCCTAAACCACCTCCTCCAGGTCTTCCAGGGGAATACCGAGATGTTCCCAGCATGTAATCTCTCCAGTGAAGACCTGGGTGCAGCCCCGCCAGGGCCTCCATCCAGCTGAACGCCTCCCTGAGGGTTAGGGTTTAAGAAAGCATCCTTCCTTATCCCCTAACCACATAACTGACTCCTTCTGACTCACTTTGGTCCACAGTTTATGTAGCGTACTCCGTTAGAGTGTCCTCGTGAAAGTAATTACAGCTGAGCTTTTTGCTGTGTGTTTGATGTGCTGTGTACATTGCATCGTGCTGTGTGCGATTTAAAATGTCTTGAGCAATGTCTGCGTCATCTTCCCCCCGTACCGCTCGGTAGGAGCGGGTTTCAACAGGACTGTGGCAGCATGAAACAAACCGTCCACCGCCGCCTGAAGCTGCTGTGGATAGTCTTCCTGCTTTTAATAACAGTGTATCCTCCTCTATTACGATGTGACGAGGCCCCTCCACACACCTCAGCTTCTCTCAGCATCATTTAACCGTGCACTTCCCGCCCTGCTTCCTGTTGAATCAGACTGTATTTTTCGTTTATTGCTGTAGCTGGAGACGATGCTGCTGTTGCTGAGTCCCATTAAAGTGGAATATTTTGAATGTCAGATCATTTAAAACCCCATCGAGGACACGCATTTCTGTCTCTCCTCTCCTCTCTTCGACTGATGGAGGGTGGGGTAATCTGCAGCGGTTGCCATGACACCAGACAGCCCTTGCTTGGCGAATGCACGTAGCTTCCTCTCTGCTCTATTTCCCCGGAGCCCTCGGCTCGGCAGCGAGTGTGCATCTGTGTCCATTTGTGTCTCTGCGTCTGGGAGACTCATGTGTGATGCGCATGATGCGCAACGCTGAATGGAAAAGAGCCGCGTGGATGTTTACAGTTGAATCCAGCGGCCCAGGGTTAAGCAAACAATGCCATCTTAAAGACAAATAAACCCTTTTCGTGCAAATATTTTTCATAAAAATCTCAAATGAGTTCTGCTACAAATTATATGAAAAACTCTAATGAGCCGCGGTCGTGTGCAACAGTTAGTACACCCTCTAAATCCCAGGTTTTTTCATGTGTAAAGACCTCAGCATGCAAACACAGTCTCAGATGATCAACAACATATCGTTTCACCATCATTATCAATTTAACAAAAGTGAAGCCAAAAAGAAACCTGGTGCAACCAATCATTAGCATTGATGGACTATTCATCAGCAGATGTTTCAGCAGCTGGCTGGTCTGGAGCATTCATGTGTGTGTCACACAACGCCAAGAGGGAGCGACATCGGCAATAATCTTAGAGAACTAATAACTGCTGCACAAATGTCTGTTATTCAGACATTTGTACATTTATTCAATAATTCACTAGTGGAAACCATTCAAGACACAGTCAGTCTTTCCAGGGATGGACATCCAAGCAAATGTGACCGTATCATTACCAAAGAAATGAGAAACCCAAGAGCCACATTTCTAGAGGCCTGTAGACTTTCTATAGTCAACAGGTCTCACTGAGCATGTAACATGTTAAAGACGATGACGGCACAGCTAGAAGAACTGGTCTTCAGGAGAAAAACCTCTCTTCTCTGGCAACGGTCATTAGTTTCATCTGAAACTCCTCTGTAGACCATGGCCACAACTGGGTCATGTGACAGGAAATGATCCTGAAAATCTACATCAGAATCGTGAAAAATAAAAAGAATCCAGGTTCTGGAATAACCTGCTCAACGTCCAGACCTGAACCTGGTTGAGAAGTTGTGATGGGACCTTCCGAGAGCTGTGTAGAAGTGAAGGTCCAAAAACCTCAATGACCTGAATCAATGTTGGAAAGATGAACGGACCAAAAGTCATGGGAGAAACCACTCAAGTTCAGACTGTGAAAGTATGTATCAAATATGACACAAGATAAGAAGAACATAGTTCAGATGTTCTTCTGATCCTGCTACATGAGCTCACTAAAATGAAAGACTAAGGACATTTCCGATTTTTCTGATGTTTGCTTGAGTTTCAAAACTCAACAAAACTCTGTCTCTGTTTTATTCTTGTTTCAGGAGTTTGATCCGTGAACATTTGTGCTTATTTTCTGGTTCGATTTTATACTTAAGCTTTAATTCCTCTGGCAAATCGCTGCTGCTGCAGTGCAATCACTTTTCTGAGTCTCAAAAGGCAGTTTTAAAGCGCTCTGCTCGCAGCCCTCAGAATCCTAATAAAAGTGTCCATGCTAGCTCCTATCCATCTTTCTATCTCCAGACTCCAGCCTGGATGAATAATTTAGCAGGCTATATTTCCAGCCATCTGCTCCCCCGCCTCTCTCAATCACCCACTCTCCCTCCATCATTCTTCTCCTTTCTCAGTCAAGTCCCTTGGACTGGCTTCTATCTTTTGGTTTTTTTTGTGGTGGTCTGTGGATGCTGATAGATTTCCATCCCAAACTGTTGATAAAAAAAAAAAACAAAAACAACATCCTTTTTGTTTTTTCTGCTACTGTGAGACATTCTTCCATTTCCTGTCAAATACAAGCTCCTTTTGATTTTGCAGTTGGGAAACAAAAGGTTGGAAAAGTAAGTCGTAGTATGAAAAAACACTTGGAAGGAGGGAAATCTACAACTAAAGAGGTGAAAGTGGACATGTTCCCTTACCTCTTACCCTGACCCTTCAAAACGGAGATGTACGAGCTGTATTCATGTGTCAAACTGTACAGTGACACGTTTTTCCTGCACTTAAGTTAACTAAATTCTCTGAAGTCTCTATTCTTTCTTATTTCTTGCTCTACCCGGCTGGTCTTCGGCAGGAGGGTCCCCCCTTATGATGCAGGTTCTGGTCCAGGTTTCTTCCCTTTTAAAGGGGAGTTTGGTTTAAGGTTTTCCTCCACTAGTGGAGTTTTTACCTGCCGTTGTTTATGTAATAATTGCTCGGGGGTCATGTTCTGGTCTCTGGAAAGATCCTAGAGACAACTTGTGTTGTAATAGACGCTACATAAAAACAATTGAATTGAATTGAATTGAATTGAAATGTTGGTTAGGACCAAAACGGAGTCATGAATATCAGAAGGACAGCTCCTAGCTCCGTCATGATGTCATCGCCCCAGCCAGTGGAGAAGTTCTCCAGTCTTGATATAAATGTATATGCAAACTGCATTTATTAAAATTATTAAAAAAAGAGGAATCTTCAGCTAGGGTGTCTTGGTGGTTCACAATGGTGCCTTAAAACCAGAAGGTCCCTAGTTCCCATCCCAGCAGGGGACTCTCTGTGTCCATGTTCTCTCTGGGCGTGGTTGGTCTTCTCTGGGTCCAGCTTCCTCATGTATGCCAGGTTAACTGGTGATTTTGAGTTGCCCATAGGAGTTTGTTTGTCCACGAGTGGGACGTTGACCTGTCCAGGATGTACGTCTGCCAGATAGACTCCAGCAGATCCTTGTCCTGCACCAAGCAAAGAATAGTCTGCCTTGTACAGACGGTTTGTCTCTGTTTCCATCAGGTCTTGAAGGAAATGTGTCTTCGATTGTGAACATTTTCCAGCCGTCCTAAATGCTGGTTTGTAATCTTTGCTGTTGCTGCTCCTCCGGTTGTCCGCCGTCATACTCCAAATCCAACAGGTCAGAGACACGATTCGTTAAAAAAAGTCTTTCAGAACTAATGATGGCCAACAATTTCAGAATAGTGTCCCTCAGCGTAAAACTAAACTAAACTAAACTAAAAAGACCAACATGATTCTGTTGAAAGGTTTACGGTGTTCACAGAGGTTCATGGAAGACCCTGCATTATTCGGTAAGACAATGCTGAACCACATCTGCATCCATCAAAACAGTGTCGCTTCATGGTTGAAGAGCAAAGAAGACACTGAGGAAACTTTGACCCAGGACTGCTGAGCAGCCCCAGTCCTGCATCAGACCAGAATGGGACACCTTTCCGCTCCAAACACCCCATCAGGTCTTCTCCTTGGTTCCCAGATGTGCATGTTGGTTTGAGTTGAGATGAGGAGATGATACACAGAGGTAATTGATTTGCTCTCTGTGCTCCAAAGAATAAAATGTGGCTTTATGACATCCACCAGCCTTTGCATTATGTCGTTGTGTCCCAACTTTGTTTTTGGGACCTGAGGTTGCAGGCTAAGGTTTGCAGTCGGAGGACTGTCTAAGGAAACCCCAAAGTTGCTCTGTGGTTTCAAAAAAACACCAAAGGAACCCACAATCGTCATCACCGGTGATCAACATGTGCAACAGTGCCTGTCATGGCCCAGCAGAGGTCAGCCAAGTTCCTCTTTCCTGTCAGCATGGCATGGAGGCAACCACGTGCTCCTCCTCCAAAACTGGCTCATGAGCCGTCTGCAGCAGTTGGACTGCTGCAGGAGTGAAAGGGCAAGAACGGGAGTCTGAGCCAAAGTCATGTCCAACTTCGTCTACATCAACCGGCGGAAACAAGTCGGCGAATGGCAGCAAAATGTCGTGTCGAGTCACTGCAGGACAGGCAGGCGGGTCGCAGGCCTACGTGGTGGCTGACGGTGCCGAAGAAGAATAAAACTATTCACTTTGTTTCTGTGATTTCAGATTTGTGAATGACAGTCATTTATTCACCTAGTAAAATGAAGATTAACCAACACTGATGCAGAATCCTTTTCAAACAAACGCTGTCTTCTTACCCATTTATGGACATGTGAGAAAAAAAACATAAAAAAGAGCAAAGTCTGCATTCTTTCAGCCTCCCTGCCCCTTCTCGTATTTACAACTTCATCCTGAGGGTTACCCGGGTGTACACCAGGTCAAATGTCGTTGACCCACTTCTCCTTCGTGTTACTGTCGTATTCTTTACATCTGCTGCTGCTCCTGTTAAACATCTATCTCCAGATATTCTTTATCCTTTGCCACACATGCTTTTGTACATTTACATGAAATCTACCAGACAAGGCAGCAGATTACTACACGTCCATCTACGAGCCTCATTTCCACTTCCAGTTCTGCAGTCTTGTTCCTCAAAACCAAAGCTCAGAACCTGCTTCAGAGGCAAATGCAGCTGACACACCATTTGTGCTCATTTTAGAGTCTGTGCTGTCGGTTCCTTGGTTCATCCGTTGGAGAAGCAAAGTGGCAATACAAAAAGGAGGGAGCTCTATATTTTTAAGGTTTTCATTATTAAATTACAGAAAAAAAGAGAAAAAAAAGAAGAGTGACTAAGATGACCCGTGTTCTTCTGTGCATTTTTAGTTATGCGTCTAGAGGTCAACTTTATCCTGATGGAACCTCCGTAATCGCTGAAATGGATGCGAAACTCCTCCCGCCAGTGTTTTGGGAGCGTTATTTTTGTGGCGTCGTAACATCCACTTCTCGCTAACACAGCGTGAATAACTATCAGGTTTTCAAAAAACCAAGTTGTCCAGGCTACATGCGTGGGCTGTTATTAACATAGTTTATCTGCTATCTCAGCGACAAGATGAGGACTAGCGTCGAGGCAACATGTCTGTGGACAGGTGTCGTTCAAGACAGGAACACCAGGGGGCGATGGAATCCGTGTTTCAAACTGACTGATGGAGGGTAAGCGGGAATGAGGCATAAAGGTGAAACAAATAACATGAAATGGAATAATTCGGTAGCAAAACAACAGAAATTTACCCCCAAAAATGTTGTAGAAATTACATCGGTATAAGTTTAAAAAGACAATGTTAACGTGCAACAAAAGGAGGTAATGTTTTTGTTTTTTTCTTTTCCTTATTTTTTTTGGCCGATTTTCCCAACATTTATTGAAATATAGGACAGCTACTTTTTTAGTTATTTTCTTTTTTTTCAATTTAAAGTAGAAATAAGTAGATTTTTATAATTTATTTTTATGAATCTCTTCATTTAAACTTTTTCTTATCGATTTTCTTTCATGTTTTGGGTTTTTGACCGATTTTGTCTTCAGAACAAAGAAACAGTGAAAAATGTCTCCATTTAACAGCCATTTGGTCATAAAATCAAAGAACAAACGCGACATGATTCCTTTTCTTCCTTTATAGGCTTTTAAGTCAAAATGGAAGCATGAAATTACATTTCAGTTTTTTTTATATTTCTGAAGCAAAAACAAAAAGACAAAATACAAAGAATGACTCCTGGACTTAAATCAGTTTTCTGTCTTTTACATCTCTTCTTCAATAACAACCCAAAATCAAAAATGGACTGTTTATTTAGTTAATTTAATTTAATTAAGTAAATTTTTTAAATCAGATACAAATAAAAAGTTTATTTTCATACTTTCAACTTTCAACTTTCACAAGAAGTTAACTGAAAGCGGAGATAATGAGCTCAGATTCGTACATGTGACGACTTTTCAACAACTTTATCTAACAGGTGAAGACCAAATGCCTGAGTTTTAAGTTGCACACATCTGGCATCTTTTGGGCTTTAAACGTTTACACAAGTGCAACAATTTTGTTTTGGCCAGTTAATGTAAAAATATTTTCCAATTGGTTAGCGACACAACACGTGTTACGGAACAACAGAGTCCCGGATGAGGAAAACTCTCCCTCTGTTGTTCTGATTGCCACCTCACACCCCGGAGCCTCCCGACTCCAGCGAGACTCTTGGAAATTTGACTCCCACCTTGAAATCGCTTGTACAATCGTGTAATCACGTCGTGATGGGACGGGGATGACTCCTTGAGGTGTTCTCTGTTTCTTTAACGAGTCTCAGATAAATGTGATGCATAGACTGCTCGGAGTTTTGGCGTTCTCCCTGTGCGTCCATGGACTTTGTCCAGATACTCTGAACGGGTAGTTGTAGTGGACCGGAGCACCGAGTGTATGTGATTGGTGGTGACTTTGTGGCTCTTCAGCAGACGTGTCAAGAATGTCCCTGTGGAAGTTCCCCGAACAGATCCCCCAGCAGATCCTCCAGCAGATCCCCCAACAGATCCTCCAGCAGATCCCCCAAAGATCCTCCACCAGATCCCCCAGCAGATCCCCAACAGATCCTCCAGCAGATCCCCCAGCAGATCTCCCAACAGATCCTCCAGCAGATCCCCCAGCAGATCCTCCCGCAGATCCCCCAACAGATCCTCCAGCAGATCCCCCAACAGATCCTCCAGCAGATCCCCAACAGATACTCCACCAGATCCCCCAGCAGATCCCCAACAGATCCTCCACCAGATCCTCCGGCAGATCCCCAACAGATCCTCCACCAGATCGCCCAGCAGATCCCCCAACAGATCCTCCAGCAGAGGACCTTGTGCCATCGAGACACAAGGTTTCATTTTCAACCGAGACCTTTTTCAAACAATAAAATGATCACAGTGGATAAAAAGTAAAAAAATATGCAGTTAAGTTCTTCAATATCAACAGTCACACGAAGCGGTCCAGATGTTGTTTGAGTTCTTTTTTTTTAATGCTTTTTAAATTCACAATTTTAGTTTTATTTTGTTTTTATTTTACAAATGTGACATCTTTTATGAAATCACAGTCTCTGTTTTCCAAATATCTGAGTGATTTTCTTTTTCTAATTCACAATTTTTTATTTATAAAGTCGCAGTTACAATTAAATCAGCAAATACATTTTCTAAATTTTAAAATTTCTGACTTTACAGCACATACTTTGATTTTTGTTGTAAATTGTGAGTTTGTTAAAAGTCAAATCTTATACGTTTATAGTCTGTTTTATATTTTTAAACATGGTCATAATCTCAATATTTTTTGTGAAAAAATGTGTATATTTTTTAAATTTTCTTTTTTCAGTCACAATTTTTTTTTCATTTTCTGCAAATTTGTGAGTTTATGATGACAGTTATTTTTGTGCAAATTGTTAAAATGCCACAGTTTTCAAATGTTAAAATTGACCTCTCTGTTCACAGATCTTTTGTTTTCCTCCAGTAGTGTCACAGATTATTAGAGCCGCTCAGCCCTTCTTCAGGCCTGGAGCTCGCAGCTCGCAGCTTGGACTCTGTATGTGCTGCTGGCCTGAAGACGACTCGCCGTACTCCACATTCAGGCTTTCTGCAGGCTGGCTGCTGACCCTGCTGTCAGTCAGCTGGCAGCCTGACGGGCAGACGGACGGACGATCAGCCAAAGCCCACTCGCTTCGTCTCCATCACAAACAAACAAACAGCCTCTGACTGCCTCCAACGCCCATTTTTATAATCTACTCCGTTCCGAGGCCATTGAACCACCTGAACCCTGACAGCACCGCCGCCAGGGAACGCTGCTACCACACACGTCTGCCGCAGCCATGTCGTCACCCCTGCAATCAAGCAGACGAGTGGCCGAGCGCACCTGCAAACCACTGTTTGAACCTTCAAAGCTCAGCTTGTAGGAGGTGGACTCCACGGCGGGCTGAGGGCGGGTGCCGATGGTCCAGGGAGGCGCAAAGATGGGCTGGGGATGCACGAGAGGCTTTTCAGACAATGGGACTTGTAAAAGGTGTGTTTGGTTACTGAAATGCTGTTCCAGACAAAAGGGCCCCAGAAAAAGAGAGAGAATCTAAATGAAAGGAAGGCAAAGTGGAAGTGGGTGCAGAGCTGGAAGAGTGTGGTGAGGAAGTCCGGAGAAAGTGAGGGGGGCGAAGGAGGAGGTGGTGATGAGGGAAAGAGACGACTTGGAGGAGCAGAAAGAGGTGGAACTAAGAGACGGGTCTCTGGAGGAGGAGGAGGAGGAGTGGGAGGGGAGGGGGGTGCTGCTGACGATGATGGCGGAGCACAGCACGGCCAGGCTGAACCGAGTGAACTGCTGCGGAGGTCAGGGAGTCCAACATTCCTCTGGAACACTGTGTTTACACGGCGTAGCAGAGGGGAGGGGTGGGGGCAGAGGGGCGGGGCGGGCCCGGCTGTGCGAGGGGTGCGAGGGGGACGGCGGGAAGGGAAGGAAATCATCTCCCTGAGACACCGAGTGTGCGTGTGTGAGGCAGAAAGAGCGTGTCCTGTAGCCGTACGGAGCATTTGTAAAAAGAAAGAAAAGAGTAAGTCGACACCCCACGGCGCCACACCAACACCCACCCCCCCACCCGACTTCCCCCCGCGACCCCGCCGCCCAGCGCTGCTTAAATCAGCGCTGAAACGCGTCTGCGGCCGGACTTCATGATTAAAAACCAAAGACCTGCAGCTGAAGTTTTAAAATGTGACCGGAATCCAGCGCTTTTAAAAACGTCCTGGGAGAAAACGAAAAACATGAAAACTGAGGGAAATGTCACAAATACATTAAATTTACACTCACGTTTTGTCTGAAACCAAATGATTACGCAGAGCTTGTTAAGGAAATTACACATTAACCTTTTATAAAAACAGAGTGGATGCTTTTAAAATTAGAAATAAAAATATTTTCCTGTAAGGGATTAAAAAAAAATTATAAATATATATATTTTTAAATAAATAGTTTGTTAAATCTACAGTGAAATAAATGTTATTTTACTACATGTAAGTTTTACTTCTGTTCTTCTTAAATGTAACGGGAAATAATAAAACGTCCCTAATGTATAATTATTGAAGCCAACATCTAGTTTGACTTTAAAATATTGTATATATGCAGAAGTGAGTGACGAAAAGACTTCTTTCTTCACTTTACACGTCAGAATGTTTCAGAGAAACGACTTCAGTCTGGCAGCAGCACATTCCTGACATTAATATATAAATGTATCATGAGAACTTCGTTTCCTCTGTGAAAACCTGCCGGCCCTGAACTCCGAGCTCCAGCAGACCTGGTCCTCGCTCTAGATCTTCAAACATTCACACTCCGAACCTCATCATGATCCGACACTTCTCCTTGCCTCTGTCCCTGAAAGATGTTCCCTCTCGCCATCTGCTGGTGAAGCTGAGGAACTACGTGGAGCCTGAACCTGAGAGAAGGCTCCAACCATCACTGCAGTCAGCTCACAACAGACCAGCCTCCAACAGACCGGCCTCCAACAGACCAGCCTCCAACACACCGGCCTCCAAAACACCGACCTCCAACACACCGGCCTCCAACACACCGACCTCCAACAGACCGGCCTCCAACAGACCAGCCTCCAACAGACCAGCCTCCAACACACCAACCTCCAACAGACCGGCCTCCAACAGACCGGCCTCCAACAGACCGGCCTCCAACACACCGGCCTCCAACACACCGACCTCCAACACCCCTGCCTCTAACACACCGGCCTCTAACAGACCGGCCTCCAACAGACCGGCCTCCAACACACCGGCCTCCAACACACCGGCCTCCAAAACACCGACCTCCAACACACCGGCCTCCAACAGACCGGCCTCCAACAGACCGACCTCCAACACACCGACCTCCAACAGACTGACCTCCAACACACCGACCTTCAACAGACCAGCCTCCAACAGACCAGCCTCCAACAGACCGGCCTCTAACACACCAGCCTCCAACAGACCAGCCTCCAACAGACCAGCCTCCAACAGGCCTCTAAGATGCCACGTCTACATGTGCATGTGTGCACTAAAGCTGCAGAAATGACTGTAAGTGTGGACGGCATCATAACGAGGTCTAGCAGCGCTCCGATTGGACTCCGCGGGGTCGAGCAGCGGCTCCTCGGCTTCCTGTCTGGGGGCTACCGCCCCGACGCTCAGCTATGGCACTAACTACTGCGCCCTACATTCATCCTCATCAATCTGATCATCCAGTCTCATTTCTGATGCTGCCACCGAGACAACGCAGCACAAGTCACAGCACAGAAACCACTTTCTCAAACAGATGGACTTGGGTTTGGTCCTTTTTTACATCTCAGAAGACAGCTGCTGAGCACTTAGTTGATAAAACGATAATGGCTAACCTCAAACCACAGCCAATGTCCCTCCATAGACACTTAAAACCTTTTAAAAACTAAAGAAAACCTTTCTACTGGATACATTCTGAGTCAATACAGTTATAGTTTCGGACTGAACACAGGAAACGCTCCTACGAAAGCGCGTTTGCAGCGCGGTGCCGTCCCACTCCGGCAGCGCAGTAGACATGCACCCTGTGCTTCAGTTCGTTGTGTTTGTGTTGTGTTATCGAAGTAATCGAGTTATAGTACCTCCAGAACCGCCTGAAGCTCAGAACTCGTCGTAGTCCAGACTCTGCAGCCCGTCAAAGTGTATCGTTAGCGCTCACCTGCTGAAGTTTCCGTCCAGACGGTGAGCCTTCAGTCATCACTGATGCACCGGTCAGCGAACCCGCAACGACTGTCTGGCCGGGTTTTCAGACTGAATCATGAATGTGTCCCCAGACGCTTTATGGAGATGGTCTCTGAGGACAGAGCATGTTCAGGGACCTCAGTGTTTTTCTCCTACTCTAAAAACACAGTCTACTTGAAAGCTCGATACTCCACCGATCACTCAGACAACCGGATGAGCTCCAGTTTGACATCTGTCGTCAGCTCTGGTCTCTGGTCTGCAGTCAAGTCACGGGCCTGGACTTTTGTCTCCGAAAGCTGAGTGTCATTTGACATCAGGCTGGCTGACATTTGAGCAGGATTTCACAAAACTTTTCAAATCAGAAGACTGGCTCACAGATGCACATCGACAGCAGGAAGTCATGTAACTGTCAAAGCAGAAGTTCCTCTGCAGAGCCGAACGTCCAAACCCACGGCCTTCTCGCAGCAAGAAGAGGACTTTATCAGCCCATTTTTAAAATATAGTTCATTTAATATGAAAATAAACACAAGCTGTGCAAAAACATTGACGTTGACCTCTATGACGTCCATCTTCGTTTTCAGCTCAGATTTAAATTTTAAGATTTTAACTTCCTTCAGCCCCTTTCTTCTTCCGGAAGAAAAGGTGTGCTGATTTTACATCTGAAGAAGTAAAATATGAGGATTAACAAAACATCACTGATGTGATGTCAATTATACAAGTTACAGTCGTACACTTCAACTCCTTATTTGCACATTTTATTTTTTTCCAGAAGTACCTCAGCAGTGTTTTTTGTTCAGTAGCCTGCAGATTTTGCAGTTGTTTGTATACTGGACACTGCGTACTACATTTAGGTTTAATCAGATTTAAGTTAAAAAAAAGGGCCAAAAGTATTGTGAATAAAATGTAAGTTTAGGTTGAGGGCAGCAACCCCCAACGCTGGAACCTTACATGCTACCAGCATCGACAATTACTTTTTAAAGACAAAAAAGCTCCCATTTTTAAAAAGGTAGGCGCTAACTAGGTGTAGGTGCTAACTAGCTGTAGATGCTATCTAGTTCTAGGTGCTAACTAGCTGTAGGTGCTAACTAGCTGTAGATGCTATCTAGTTGTAGGTGCTAACTAGGTGTAGGCGCTAACTAGCTGTAGATGCAAACTAGCTGTAGGCGCTAACTAGGTGTAGGTGCTAACTAGCTGTAGATGCAAACTAGCTGTAGGCGCTAACTAGGTGTAGGTGCTAACTAGCTGTAGATGCTATCTAGTTCTAGGTGCTAACTAGCTGTAGGTGCTAACTAGCTGTAGATGCTATCTAGTTGTAGGTGCTAACTAGGTGTAGGCGCTAACTAGCTGTATATGCTATCTAGCTGTAGATGCTAACTAGCTGTAGGTGCTAATTAGCTGTAGATGCAAACTAGCTGTAGGTGCCAACTAGCTGTAAGTGCTAACTAGGTGCAAATAACATGCTAGAGGTTGTTGTTATTAATAATAAAGTAAAAAATACTCTGATTAATTAGCATACTTAATGCTGCATAGTTTGTTTTAGTGAGATAATTTGCTCTAAAATAATTTGCACTATGTATTAATTTTTAATTGTAAAATACACCTGTGCTTTTCCTGGAGCTGTGAGGGAGTATTTTGGTGTTCAAAGATGATGAAAAGGCAGGAAAGTGATAACTGAATCCACCTGGTGCTTTTGAAATAACGTTTGTGTGAAACCGGAAACATGACAACAATAGATTTGTATTCAACACTTTTCTGACAGGTGTGCACTACTGTCTAAAAGCAGCTGTTTTGGCAGTTTTCTGATCTGGAGCAATGGCATGAGGGAAAGACATCAGCAATGGCCTTAGAGACGTATTTGCTTCTACACATCAGTCTGTGAAAGTAATTTCCAAACTGTTTGGAGTTCAACTTTATACAGTGAAAAATATTCAAAACTGAAAAACATTGGAGGCAGTTGTACAGTAATGACGGGATCATGTGTTAATGTAGACAGCCCTGAGACGATTAAACTAAATTCTGCTATTTAGAGGAGGGGGGAGAGTTTTCCCAAGACAGTTCTTTACATGGAACGTTCTGAAGGGTTTAAAGAGGGGATTATTTAAAATTTTATTTTAGCTTACATCAGAAACAAACTGTCATGTCCTCATGCTGTGGACATGACAACTCAACTCAACTTCCCTGAGGCGCAGGGAAGTTTGCACTCACGGGAGGCAACAACAGCGCTCCCCGTTGGGTGTTACGGGAATCACTGGAATCACAAAAAGAGGAGCTTATCCCTGTACGTGTTTGAGCTTGGAGAAGCCATGCTCCGTGTCTGTCATCTGTCACACTTCCTTTTGATTCTGTCTACACTCCTGCGCCTCGACTAAAAAGAAACGTGTCGTGCTGAAAAGGTGGACATAGGAGGAAATCAGAGACAGGCGAGGTGGTCGCCGATCAGGAGCGGACCCAGAAACAATGTATCACCACAGCTTCTGCAACGCCTATCCAGCCCTGACACCAGCCCCACACCACAACCCCCACTTCCCCACACAAGAGCCAAGACCTTTGCTCTTTTTCCGTGACGGGCAGCATTCTTTTGTCTGGGTCCACCAGACTGGACCCAGACAAAGACGAGGGGCGATGAAGGGAGGGTTAGATGAATGCGAGGGGTAAGACTGGCAAACAGTGCTCACCTTTTGTCCGACACATTGTCCCTCTCTGTGTCTTCTTGTGTCTGTAAGTCATTTTTCCATATGACCGCAGTCCAGCCACAAAGTTTTTCGTCCCTTTTTAAGTGAGGATCATGAACACTCAGTCGGTTTCGTCCTCAGAGGATGTTTGTAGACTGGACTCCACTGAGCAGTGACTGCACAGTCTGGTGGGTCCAGTCCGGTCCCGGTTGGTATGAGCCGGAGAAGTGCAGTGAGGGGGAAAGCAAAGTCAGGTGATGTTGTTTAGTTGCTGCTTTCAGTACTCTTCTGTCTGCTTTACCACCCTGTTACATCATCAAGAGTTTCTGTGCTTCCATGCAACCTTCCTGCTCTGTGTGCTTTTACTTCCACTCACAGCGTTTGTGAGTTTCAACGCAGACCTGCTGTGGCGTGCATACATGCAGGGTTTTTGTTTGCCTACAGCAGTGGTGCCACAGAGATTGGTGGTCTTGTAGAACAAGAAAAACAACTGCAGTTGTTACATATAAAAACTTCTTCACAGCTTTATTGTTTTTAAATACTGTACCCCATAATGAAACGGGTCCCAGCAGCAGGGGAGACATCCCGATTTCAAAGTCCAAGCCATTACAGAAGCTGCGAGACTTGCAGTTTATTGTCGGACCACTAGGGGAGACGGTATGGTGTCCCCGTAGGTCTGGAAAATATCAAAACCACTCCGATCTATGTGACCTCAGAGCAGGGTTTGTCCGGTTCCGTTGATGCCGTCTGTGGATGCAGTGTTTTACCACTTTTCAAAACAGGAAGGACGGGTCAAGAGGACACGACAGCTGGCACTTCTGCTGCACTTGATTTCTGAGGTGTGAGAAGGGACCTAACAGAACGCAACCATTCCTGGTTTACAGATAATGTGACGTGGTTTTCGCCTTTGGTTTAGCCTAGAAGGATACAGGGAGCAGCCTCGGTCAACCCACGGACGGTCGGGCCACAGGCCCCGTCTGGTCTGCCCACCTAATGGCTGACTGGCGCACTGGGAAGCCTAGCCCCATAACTGACCAGACCAGCCACTGAGCAGCCAAGGTCCAAGCAACCACAGGTCGCGGTGAAGCTCTGCCAGCCCTCGTTTCAGATGTCGTTTCCATAGTTACATCTGAAATGAGGTTGTTTGGACACATTTGTTTATGGTAACTGAGCTAATGCTCAAGCTGGCTTCTAGGCCTGCCTTTTCTGCCTTTCACTCAACTTTAGATTAACCTGAGTTGGGTGGTCCACGTTCTCGGTAATATGGCGTTCTCCGGAGCCATGAAGGATGGCCTTCAGGAAACCTATGAGTGACTGCTCTTTGACTGGCAGTTTGAGCTGTCCCCTACTGGTCATTCAAGGAACTGCATGGTCTCACCCTTCTGCAACAGTGAGTTTAGCAAAGCCATAGTACCTGGTACAAAAGGAGCCTAAGAACACCTGCCAATCCTTTTTTTTCATAGCAGGGTCAGATACAGGTGACAAGGTGACACGCTGGGCAGAAACGTTGGATACAATGCTAATATTTCCTGTAGGAGGATATGTTTTCACCTGTTCATTCAGAGACTAAAAGCCATCAACTCTGCCAGCAGAATCTGGGAAACAGGAGTAAAGACGCTTCGGGTTCACAGGGTATTATTAGACGTGTGCTTTTACGTGACTCACTGAAGCACACACACATGCACAGTTGTCACCTTGTGTAGTGCACGGCTGACGGAGGACCTCCTCCCTCCCCCTCCGTTGAGCCTGTTCCAGTTCGGGGCTATAACTCAGATGCTGCTATAGCTGCCACAGTTTACTGCACCTTCAACTGGGACACGTACGGCGTGGTGCAGTGTGCTCCTTAACGGCTCCGCTCAAAGAGGAAGCTGGGAGGAAGTGTGAGTGAGAGAGAGTGAAACAGGCAGACGGAGCAGAGAGGACATTTTCCACCCAAGGCAGTAAAATAAATAGACACGACAGCCAAGGAGAAACTCGAGCAACATGACACAATGAACCCGATGAACTTGGAGTGTAATATGGCTGTTTCCAACATGTCTGCGAGCATGGAACCGAACCTGAAACGGCTCGTTCCAAAGGTCCACGACTTGGTTTAGAGCAAAATCACCAAGACAAGTGTGGGATGACGCAGATTGAATTCAGCAAGACCGTCGCTTTGTGGTCTGATAACGCAGTAACGCCGTAATTCAAAGTTTTACTTTGAAACAGCCCAAGGACAGGGAAAGGCCGTGGAAAGGCCCCAAGGGTTTTCACCGGAGCTCTTCTTCAAATGGCAGTGACATGTTGTCATCGACATACCAAGGAACTCTTTCCAACCATCTTTAGGCGGTAGCATCAAGGCGGATGGCATAGGGGGCGGAGTCAGACACATCTGAGTGTCTAGCATAAAATATTATGAGCCCTCTGTAATATGAAGTATTATTGAAAGTTGGATATTAGGTTAAAGCTGATTAATCAAAAACTTTTTGAAGTTTTCAGCTTTCTGGGGGGCTTATGTAAGATTCTGTTGAGCGGTTGACATCAGAGGGGCTTCTGGGAGAAAGTTAGGGTTGTTGAAAAACATTAAAAACTGTGCGTTTAATTAGGAATTTGTGTTTTATGTCGTTTGAATTTTGGACTAAATTGGAATAAGTTGGATCATCCATGAATTACAATTAATGGGACTGTATAAAGTGGACTTAATTGGTTTATGTTGAACTTTTTTAGGCTTCAGGTGTTTTCTATGTGAGAATGTACGTATAAAGATAACTTTTATTACAAATTGAAATGAATGTTCCTGAAAGATGAGCAAATCCATCCATCCATCCATCCATCCATCCATCCATCCATCCATCCATCCATCCATCCATCCATCCATCCATCCATCCATCCGTCCATCCATCCATCCAACTGCTTCATCGTGTTTAGAGTTGCATGGATTCTAGATCCAGGTTAGTGGTCCATCAGAGAGAATGTGAGCTGCAGTGATCCTACTTCTTCAGTCCAGATTCTGATACCAGTACTTGGTGCATGATTGTGGCTCGTGGCTTTTGGAAGCATTACAGTTGGATTCTCTCAGGGACAAGTGTGGGGGTCCTGCAACACTCCTGCAGCTCTGGAACACTGTAAATCCGTTAGCAGTTCCTCCTATAGAAAACACAGCTCCTACTGTAAACAGGATTTAATATGAACCCGCCTAACGAAGCTGTGTGTGCAAGTGTGTGCCTCAGTGTCCCTCTCAGGAATGCTTTGAGAATTATGTTTTTAATAGATCAAAACGCCTTTTGTCAATTATCAATCCCTGCCAGACTAATGCTGCAAGGTGCACAGGAATTTTGAAAGACTTGTTTTTTCTGCTTTTAGGATGTGTTGTTTTTTAAAGCAACACTGGTCTGGCTGAAAATAGCCTTCTTCTCTTTCCAGGACTTACCACGGTGGGCGGATGTTGAACGTGGTTGGACAAGCATCACCTCTCATTTCGCCGTCTTTAATGGAACATGACACAGAGCAGATGCAAGTTTATGAAATACGTTCAGACAGCAGCAGGAGGATTAGCTGAGACGATACGGGCGAGCACCCAGAGAAAACTAAAACTTCCAAGACTAAAACTAATTTCTGTTTTCATCCGCTCATTTCCGGGTGGAGAGAGAAGAGTGGCCGCCCCCACGCCAGCTTGTTGCAGTTGCAGAGCCGGTCGTCTCCTGTCGACGAGACCCCAACTAAGGCAACAATTCAATTCAATTCCAAATCAAACCCAAAATCCGAGAACCAAAACCCAGAATCTGCAACCATGGAATCAAAATCTCTTAACAAGAGTGTGGCTCTCCCCATCAGCTCTGACACCATCTCCATATTTCTCAGATGTGCTTTTTCTTTTTACGGTTGCAGTTATTGATACAAGTGTAAAATTAGCGTCAATCAGTCCAATTTCTACGAGGCTTATTGAAACTAACATGTAACTAGGCCACTGATGTGTTTTCTGTACTTGCTCCAGCCTGTTGGGTGTCGTGATGCGGCTGGAGGTTGACCTCTGTCATCAGGTGAGAAGGGCGCTCCGCCCAGGACAGGTAATTAGTAGCCATTCACTTTCATGAAAAATTCAAATTTACCAGTCAACAATGGACGCTAAAGCAGATGGAAACCCAAAAGACTAAGCTGAGGACACACAAACTCAATGAAACAAAGCACGGTTTTGCAGGCCTGTCCAACACAGACCCCAACTACTGTGGACCTGGACCAGGCCGGTCAGCTGAGCACCAGTCGGGCCGAGACCAGACTGAATTCAGCTTCACCTCAGGTCTCCATCACTGCAGCTTGAGACGCTGCTACACAAAGGGCCGCGCTTCACATCGAACGTGAGAAAATCCTCATCCTCTGACCCTCATTACCATGTGAATGGACTGGAGAACAGAACGCCGAGCAAAGATTGAGAATGTGAAGTAAGAGGAAATGGAACATTTTAGATCATTTTAATAGCTTCTTCATCCTGCAAAGTAGGAATTCTTCTCTGCATGGTCAAGATTGCATATATGGGCAGTTTTACTCACAGTGGGGCTGACACACCTCATGTTGTTCACTAAGTCATGGTATGACAGCAAGATGCACAGATCAATCAGCTGGAAACGCTACCAGAGCTACCAGAGCTACTAAAGCTAACCGCCTTGGACCTTCACAAAAGATGGCTGGATGGACAGGCATGAGCCACGCTAAAGCCGCTGGACTGTGGAAACAGACCTTGTTCAAAAGAGGATAACATGTATGGAAGCTGCCCACTGTCAGTGTTGGCCTCATCCAGCAGAGGACAGATGAACATTGCAGCAGGACTCGTGGAGCTAAACTCTCGAAAAGACAAAAGTGGCATCATGTGGAGTTTTGCTACTGACCACCAGGGGCTGCTGTTTAGACGTTCAGCTTCACCGCAGAAATAAACATATTCACAACTGTTTTTGGTTTCCAAAAGTAGATTTCACATTAATGGTAATGATTTAACTCATCAGGTAAAATCAGATAAAACCACCAAACCACCATCTGTGCATAATGAAGGCGGGGTTTTCTGATTGACAGCTGCACTGCAGACTTTTGTGATAATAGCGAGCTGTTTTCTCTTTGGTTTCTTAGGTTTTGCAGTTTTTGTGAACTTGAGAAGAGAAAACAAAATGGTTCCTTATTGCAAAGAGGACACCAACCGGCCGGTAGGCTTCAGCCAGCAGCTGAACTACCAGAGCTATCAGAGCTACCAGAGCTATCAGAGCTACCAGAGCTACCAGAGCTATCAGAGTTATATGAGTTATCAGAGCTACCAGAGCTATCAGAGCTACCAGAGCTATCAGAGCTATCAGAGCTATCAGAGCTACCAGAGCTATCAGAGCTACCAGAGCTATCAGAGTTATATGAGTTATCAGAGCTACCAGAGCTATCAGAGCTACCAGAGCTATCAGAGCTATCAGAGCTACCAGAGCTACCAGAGCTACCAGAGCTACCAGAGTTATATGAGTTATCAGAGCTACCAGAGCTACCAGAGCTATCAGAGTTATATGAGTTATCAGAGCTACCAGAGCTATCAGAGCTATCAGTTATATGAGTTATCAGAGCTACCAGAGCTACCAGAGCTATCAGAGTTATATGAGTTATCAGAGCTACCAGAGCTACCAGAGCTACCAGAGCTACCAGAGCTCTCAGAGCTATCAGAATTATCAGAGCTATCAGAGCTACCAGAGCTACCAGAGCTACCAGAGCTACCAGAGCTATCAGAGTTATATGAGTTATCAGAGCTACCAGAGCTATCAGAGCTACCAGAGCTATCAGAGCTATCAGAGCTATCAGAGCTACCAGAGCTATCAGAGCTACCAGAGCTATCAGAGTTATATGAGTTATCAGAGCTACCAGAGCTATCAGAGCTACCAGAGCTACCAGAGCTACCAGAGCTACCAGAGTTATATGAGTTATCAGAGCTACCAGAGCTATCAGAGCTATCAGTTATATGAGTTATCAGAGCTACCAGAGCTACCAGAGCTATCAGAGTTATATGAGTTATCAGAGCTACCAGAGCTACCAGAGCTACCAGAGCTACCAGAGCTCTCAGAGCTATCAGAATTATCAGAGCTATCAGAGCTACCAGAGCTACCAGAGCTACCAGAGCTACCAGAGCTATCAGAGTTATATGAGTTATCAGAGCTACCAGAGCTACCAGAGCTATCAGAGTTATATGAGTTATCAGAGCTACCAGAGCTACCAGAGCTATCAGAGCTACCAGAGCTATCAGAATTATCAGAGCTATCAGAGCTACCAGAGCTACCAGAGCTATCAGAGTTATATGAGTTATCAGAGCTACCAGAGCTACCAGAGCTATCAGAGTTATATGAGTTATCAGAGCTACCAGAGCTACCAGAGCTACCAGAGCTATCAGAGCTACCAGAGCTATCAGAATTATCAGAGCTATCAGAGCTACCAGAGCTACCAGAGCTACCAGAGCTATCAGAGTTATATGAGTTATCAGAGCTACCAGAGCTACCAGAGCTATCAGAGCTACCAGAGTTATATGAGTTATAAGAGCTATCAGAGCTGCCCACTGTCAGTATTGGCCTCGTCCAGCAGAGGACAGGTGAACGTTGCAGCAGGACTCGTGGAGAGCAGGTGTGAAGCTGAAGAAACGTGGATAGAGGCATGTCTGGTGGGAGCTCGAGGCACAAGCAAGCGATAGCAGCAGTCTGAGATCTGCCGCCGTCTAAACACAGTTGGGATCGGCTCCAGCAGATTCCCAGGACCCCGAGTAGGTGTAAGTCGGCACAGATAATGGATGTTCAGGCTGTGTGTTAAATTTAAACGTGCTCGACCGTTGACGTGGGCTGAAATGTGGTGGCCAGGAAGGAGAGCTGACCTGCAGAATAATGAGAACAGGAAGATAAGGTGCAGACAGTGACGGGAGGAGCAGCAGTAACTCCGAACACAGCAGGAGCTCTTGTTATCTCGGGTCTGCAAGACAAGAACCCTGAGTGTTTTCTATTTGCAGCACCTCCCATCCACATTTCCCTGATAGTCCTGCTGAGCTCCGCATGTGCTTCTAACAGCCAAAGAGAACAAACATACGGCCACAAAACAGCTGCATGCATTAATAACTGCTGCAGTTATAGTTTTAAATTCAGCTCTTAATTCCAAAAATGCTGCGTAAAACATTCACAGAACCAGAATGCACTGATTTACAAACCTTATAAACCCATGTTTTGATTCCCAATAAAACATAGAACATATATCAAATGTTGAAAGTGGGTAATTTTACCTTTTCCCGTGAAAAATGTGAAAAAGCTCAGCTGTGGGCAACAAAAGGCTGGAAAGGTAAGCGGCAATCAAAAGAACAAAAGAACCACCTGGAGGTGCATGTATGACCAAGCAGGATGACTGTCAAAAGATCAGTGGCTTGTTGCATCCACGGTAGCTGCTGCTGGTGTGGACGCTGGGAGGTCCATACATGGGGGCTTCAAGTACAGGTCCAGTCGGCTCGTTTCAAGTCTGGTATTTTCCTGTATTTCAACTCATATGTATATGTATATGTATATGTATATGTATATTATATATATATATATATATATATATATATATATATATATATATATATATATATATATATATATATATATATATATATATATATATATATATATATATATATATATATATATATATATATAAGCTGCTATGGATATATACATCTCCTGTATGGCTTCATAAAAGTGGTTTCTGCAGTTCGGTGATTGATGAGAGGCGGAGTGAGCAGCCCGCTCAGCGCCTCTCACCATCCTCCATCAGAGACCGTGGTCATTACTGCCCTCCAGACTGCTACCGTCATCTCTATAAATCTCAGAGTCGGTGTAATGAGGAGAGCTGTAAGGCTGTCAACCAGACTCTCACGCCCCCACCGAGACACAATGGAGAGGTGTGTGAAAAAAGAGGGAGGCTGGAGAGGAAGGGTGACGAACATGGAGAAGATGGGCAGGCCAGGGTTGTTGGCCATAACCACCACACACGTGTGACGTCACAAGGTTTCATTGTAGAAGTCTGATCAAAGGATCAGGTCACGCTGCCACTCGTCCTTCAGAGAAAAAGGGATCCTATCGCCACATGACCCCTGGTACTCGATGCGAGGAACGTCATTAGCTCAGCGCTCATCCCGATAATGCGGATGCTGCTGATCCCAGCGGCTGCTGCTGTAGGAGAAGAGCCCTTCTTTTAAGAAACCGTTTTTGTCGCCTCTACAGTTTCACTCTATCGTCAAACACCTAAGGAAGCTTGTTTCTCAAAAGCCTGCCACATATTTGTGTTGAGCTAACTAGAACCGGATGTTAGAACAACGTATACGTTCTCTACGTAAATGTGTCACCTGAGATGAACTTTATAAAGCACGCAGGGCAAATATTGCTGTGAAAACACATTTAGCATCTTCTTCAGATCCCACATCTGATAGGAATGAACGGGCCGACGGAGGTAGAAGCAGGTGACTCGTGTAAAACAATAAAAAAGCCGACACCAGTGCATCACGACGGACCGACGTCCACAGTGACCACAGAGCTTTCACTGTTTTATACAGTTTGTCTATTTGCGTGTGAAAATATAATGAACGTAATCTGGTCATAGTCGGCTTCACATTAAAACAATTATGCTGCTGTTTAAAGAAATTCAGATACAAAATCATTACTACTTACGTTTGTCTCCAGAAAACTCCAGAAGACTCACACATATCTCTTCATATTTGTCTCGAGAAGACTCTGGTCTACAGACAAATTCATGGTCCACTCAATGACTGTGTCCAGGTCCAGACCATCATCCCTCCACCACCGTGCTTCACAGTGGGTCTGAGGTGTTTCTGCTGGTTTCCTCCCAACATGGTTCTGGACATGAGGACCAAACATCTCCACTTTGGGCTCGTCTGTCTGGAGGACATTGTTCTAGAGGTTTGCTGGTCTGTTCAGACGCAGTTTTGTAACCTCGGCCGTCATCACAGCCTGAGCTGGAGATATATTTGGTGAGACGTCCACTCCTGGGACCTGTTTTGAATGTTTTCCACGTCTGTGACGTTCTCGCGGCTGAACTCCAGACAGTTTAGAAGTGGTTTGTGAACCTCTCCAAATCAATATGTTGCAACACCTGCTTCTCTAAAACCTCTGCTAAATGTCTTTCCCTCTTGGCCTTTTGTTAACAGCTGAATGCTTCAGAGCAGCTGACCAGACATCTGCTTTGACAGGTCTGCACGCCTGCTGATGATCAGTTCATCAATGATGATGATCAGCAGCGTGTGACTGGAACCTGCTGTCTTCAGTCCCGAGGAAGCTGAGGAAGCGATTGGTGGGGGGTGCTTAGTACCGACCACACAATTGTTCTTTCTGGTTTCAAATATAAAGTCATGTGTCAGTCTTTCCTGGTCATCCGCTGAGGCTCCCACCTTGTGACCCTTTGCTGCATGCCACTTCTCTCTGTCCTCTTTCTTGTCTTAAAGGAAGTGGCCAAAACAACTTAAAAATCCATTGGAGTAAAGTCCTCCCCGACCTGTCAAAATCCCTTAAAGATCAACTGAACCTTTTCTTGTGAAAACCAGAACAGCTGGCAGAAGCAACAAACAACTGCGGACTGATCACCCGGCGCTGACCTCAGTGATGTTGCAGTGTTGACGGCGTTTGCGCGTTAGAGAGCAGCTGAACTCCTCCACCTCTCTGCTCTGAGTGTTGTTGTGATGTCAGAGCTAAGAACCCTGCGTCGTTGCTGACGCCCGTGCTGCCTCGAAAACAAACACACTTTCTGACAGCTGATACATCGTTCGGACTTTGACCCATGCTGAGCCGCACAACAACAGCTCCGTCACCCGTCCAGCGTCAGCCCGCCGCTTCCTCAGGTCCGGTCTGATGTCCTCCCACGCAGTCAGGAGCTGTCTCCAAACCGCCTACATTTATGTAAGGGGATAATCCTGCGCAGCCGTCAAAATGAAGCATGGCCCTGGAGGTGTGGAGGCGCGTTTGATGCTCATGATGAAATCACAGCATTAATGTTTTATACTCATAATACCCAGCAGGAGGTAGCCTCCTTTTCCTTTTCCTCTCTCATCTCCCTCCGCGCCCTGTAACCGGGGACGTCTCGCAGCTGAGAAGGAAAATTTGAAGAGCTGCATCTCGTTTGACACTTTAATGACCCCAGCTTTTCCAGACTTACTGGCTCTTTCTCAGACATCTCAATCACCTTCCTCTCTGGTAAAAAACAAAACTCATTTTAAACGTGAACGCTTGCTGTGTGGGTCCATCAGCAGAAACAAAAAGGCATCCCCTCTATCATCTGGCAAGACATAAGCTGGCCTTTATCTTTCCTTCCTCATTAAACTCTGAATAACTCAGCAGAAAGGCTGAAAGACAAAAAGGAAAAGTGATTGAATTCTCCAAGAGGAATAAAAGCCTCTTGAGGTTACCATTCTGAATGTTTTCCATGTTCAGCAGGCTGAACCCAGAGATCCCAGGGAAGAATAGACGATAGCCGGGGCTCCAGGCCAGCTGACCCACTGTAGATAATGTACCATGGATGTCCTCTCATTGTACCGAGTGGCGGGAGTCGTGATGATGACCTATCACAACCCTAGAGAGGGGCGGAGGAAGGCGGAGGAAGGCGCTGTGAAAGGCAGGTCACGGCGAAATCGTGGCACCAAACTTGATGTCTCTATTCAAAGACAGTCAGCCTTGTCACAGTCAATGGATCCCAATTACTTTAATACACCAGCAGTCCTGGGAAGGGGGAGACCAGAGAAAAGGAACATAAGAAGAGAAAAATGAGTCTCGAGTCCACAGAGGTAACAAGTTCACGGCCCTTTCAGCAAACATGGCCGCCTGCTGTGTAATGGGCCGCAGAGTCTCAGATGGGCCGTCAGCGACAGGACCCGGGCGGGAGCTTGTGGGAACCCGCCTCTCAGGAGGAGGCAGTCATCCCGCTGGTACAATAAATGAGCTCCTCAGGGCTCCGATATAAGCTGCTGCTCCAGCTTTCCAGTAGCCTCGTGTGGAAGCACAAACAGACAGAAAACTGCGTCTGACACAGAAACATGTTTCTATGCCCACCGTCTTCTTTTAACTGTGTTCCAGTGCTTATGACGAGGAACGTCGGCCTTCAAACCAGCAGCCCGCCGAGGTGGGCTGGAGGTTCCACATATGCCTCGCTTCACTGGACAGTAAGTCAGAAACAACTAAATGTACTTTCGCCGTCAGTAGTGGAAAAGCTGCCAAAGTAATCTGTCCATACAGAGCAGATTACGGACGTGACACCAACACAATGGTGGCACGTTTTGGCACCATTGTGTTGAGACAACAAAGGCATGTTATGGTATGATTAAACTGCAGCTGAACCCCTGAACTCCTTAAATTATTGAACAAAGGATCGTCACTGCAATACATCACAGTGAAAAGTACAGGACTCAAACCACTTCACAACGATATTTGGCCAAACTGAGAGGTTTAGACGTTCTTCTGGAAGGTCACTCAGGTAGAACAAGTGGGACAAGAACTTGGGAAAGTATTCAATGGGAATGAGACAGTATTCAGGGCTTCCAGAGGTCTAATAAAGATCTAATAAGTGGTGGAACGAGCTCGCAGCTCGGGTTGGCACAAGCAGAAAAAAAAACGATGTCTTTTTATTTGACTGATGGCGTATGGCCCCAGACCAGTGAACTGAAGAGAGCGCGACTGAAGATCAGTGGTGGAGTCTGTGGGTAGGTTTTTGGTGACCTGGTGATGGATTAAAAACGTGACCACATCGGCGAGTGGACCTACAACAAATCTCCACATTTATCTTGGTATCAGATGTATTCTTGAACTTCCTTAACTTGGCTGTGTGTCTTTACCTGAAACTACCTGAAAAAGACAAACAAATTCCCACAGACCCATATAAATAAATCCAGGAATTTTTCATTTGGACCGTCAGATAACAATGCTATCTCACAGCACCTCCACACCGTCAACTAAAACCTAAATCCAAAAAAATACAAATCCAGGATTTGTGAAGAAAATGGACTTACAAACAGCCTGTTGTTTATAAGTTAGTTATTGTGTATGCTGCATTTCTTTTGTATTCAATAACATGGCATTTATTAGGTTCACAAGCAGTGACTTCATTCAGATGATCACAAGTATTATGGGCAACTGAACGAATTGAAGTACAAGTGAAAGTAAAGCAAAGTCTTCATGGATGGTTCATCCGATTCTCACAAAAATCATCCTCTAAAAGTAAAAAGGCTAAATGTGGCAATCATACCTGCAATATTAACGATAGATAGATAGATAGATAGATAGATAGATAGATAGATAGATAGATAGATAGATAGATAGATAGATAGATAGATAGATAGATAGATAGATAGATAGATAGATAGATAGATAGATAGATAGATAGATAGATAGATAGATAGATAGATAGATAGATAGATAGATAGATAGATAGATAGATAGATAGATAGATAGATAGATAGATAGATAGATAGATAGATAGATAGATAGATAGATAGATAGATAGATAGATAGATAGATAGATAGATAGATAGATAGATAGATAGATAGAAAAGAACCGCCACCTGGAACTCATTGCCAAAAAGCAAACTCTTGGTTTGGCCTTTTGGCCTGTATGTGACAAAACTTGGTGCTCTGGATGGATACGAGATTTTTTGGAAGCACCCCAAACGTCCTGCAGTTGTGTCCATAGGGGTTGCTGCAACTCAGACGTGTCAGTATCTCATTAACCGATGGAAACAACAACCTGTATGTAGGTAAAGCTATGACCACATGTTGAAGGCGGTATCTAAAGTGACATCTAAATGAGGCCATTCCCTAGTGGTAACCCTAACCCTCATGGTAACGAGAACGACGCAGGAACTCGTCGCCGTTCTTTTCTTGCAGTCCAGAGAACAAGAACAACATATATAACACACCCTTCCTGACGACTACCACTTGCAGTATATGTCAACAGTTGCTATCATGCATAATGATAGCGGATAAAATATTACATGCAAATGTTTTATTATTAAAGCTTTAATACATCACATGTAAATTTGTATGACATAATGAAAAAACCTATAAATGTTTGCTAATTGAGGTATTTAATTATTTTAATAATTGTATTGTTGCACTTAAATGGCGCTTTCCTGACATTTCGTAGAAAACCAAATCAATCAAGAGAATATCTGCGAAAACTGGTCAGCAATGAAAATGACTAGTTGTTGTGGTTTCATGTGATACTTTGGGTCTGACAAAGAAAAAACAAGAACATTCCAATTTTATGTGAAAATGCTAAACATTTTTCCAAACTGAGGTGAACAAAGTCTCGCCAGCTGAAAGGTGGAATAACTGGCTTTATTGTTTAAATAATTTGACATAGTTGTGTAATGTTTTTTTAATGAACTGGAAAGCTTTTGATTAAGCATGAAACCAGTTAATGCTGACAGTGTGTCATGTGACCACAGGACTCCAGCGAGACCCGTGGTTACTTTGACATCTTGACGGTGTCGAATCTTCAGCAGTTTCCTCTCTAACAGCACAAACTTTTAACATATTTGATTTCTCAGTTCACTTGAACTAGGCTAAAATTATTTGAAAAGAAATGCTAAAATCATAGCATAGATGACAAAGACATGTGGCATAAATAACTTTTTTTCTCATAAATGTTTTTAAATCCCAACATGCATCTTCTGGAAGAGCTGCTTGTTTTGGATATTGAATGATTTAGTGTTGGTGTTGATGTAAACGAGGACTGAACTGAGGATTCAAAAAGCCAAAAAGAAAGGAGGAATCAAGGAAAAAGGAAAACCCAGCAGCTGCAATGTCATCTCTGAGGTGCGCGAGGACCAAGGCACGTCACCTGTAGACAACTCTGGAGCATCTTCACCCCTCAAACATGGGAATGAGTTAGTTCAGAGCAAACGATCGCACCCTCCAGCAGCTGATGGAGCCTCATCCAGCCTCTGTCCGAGCACATCAGGATTCCGGATGGAAGTTTGAACACACACACAATGCAACAGCTTTCAGAAAGCGTGAAAGCCGCCGCCCCCTACATTTACGGCTGCTCTGCCGTGCGCGTCAGTGTGCGTCCAACCCAGATGCCGTCTCAGGGATTGCTCCCATTTTGCACCCACGTGTGCGCCCTTCGCCATCCCTCAGTCACGTCTGAGCGGACCTACTAACTCAGCTCACATGTGTGCTGGTCCAGGGAGCAGCTGGAGGAGTTTCGCTCGGCCATGGGCGACACTGGGGGCTCAGTCAGCCACTCTCATTAACCCCAGAACACACACCCTCTTTGAAACTCACACACACATGCATGTGGATGGCTGTGAGTTCACGCTGCAGGAGTTTTGCATGCACAAAAGGCAAAAGTTAAGCAGAGGACTGAAGAGGGCTTTTAGTGGACACTGACCTGAACAGCACAGCAAACCCGGCGCCGGTCAGCCTACCGTTTCATTGCTCTCCTCACGTTTCACACTCCCGCTTCCTCCCGACAGCCTTTTGAAGTTGGTCCGACTGCGCTTCAGAGGTAAAACCCGTTGACAGAGGAGCGTGTGAGGGAGAGGCAGATGAGCTTGCTTTTTTTTCTCTCCCAATCTTCTCGTTCTCATTTTCTTTACTTCAGCCTTGTATGTTGGGCAAGATGGAATTCTGTCCTCAAAAAAAAAAAAAAAAAAATCTGTCCACACACTTGCAAGTAAGACAGAAGAGGACATAACCCTCTGCAGAGGAGAGCAGCAACTAAACTCTGGCAGTCACCTCATCTCTGTCCTGTTCAAATTTAGAGGCTGGGTTTCAGTCTGCAAGGCGAACTCTACTGGGCATGCCCACAACCAAGAGGCACACTTGAAACGAATGCTCACTTCCTCCCTTGTTCTTGCCTCCTCCCTCCTCCCTGACAGCTCTCCCCACCTCCCCTTTGCTTATATCTCTCTGTTCGGCAGCAACCAGGAACGCTGCTGCAGGACCGGAGCGAAGTCCACTGGGCTTCTAGAGACACAACTGATCTATTACTACGGTTCGGAGGGGTATATGAGGTACAGCATGTGCATTTTGCTGTTTTAACCCTACAAGGTCCAGTTTCTGAACAGCAGTGAGTTGCATCTTCATTCAGCAAGTCATCCTTCTGCATGTGCTACCTCAGGCACCACAGGCTGACCCAGATTCTCAACAGAAAACTATCAGGACACACAAAACTAGGATGTGGAATGAGGACAGTGAGCCGAGGGAGGAAGACAAAGAGAGAAAGTTCTTTCAGGGCACCAACGCATTAGCAAGACCAGCCCACATCTAGATTAATGTCAAAAGCAAAAACAAACAAAACCCAACTTGACCCATGATAATAAAAATAAAATCGTATCCTGAGTGTGAGCTGGTCCGTTGGGACTAATCCATGTGGAGCGTCTGAAGGGTGAGGATAAGAGCCAGGTGGAGGAGGCGGGGGGGGGGGGGGGGGGGGGGGGGGGGGGGGGGGGGGGGGCAGACGGTTGCAGGCTTGACCCCGAGAGGTCAGAGGTCATGGGAAACAGCAGGTCAATATGAAGAAGGGAGGTCAACGCCACAGCTGGATAAGCCAGAGCAGCATGTGCTGAGGTCGCCGTGGCTGATGGAGGGACGGAGACTCGGGGAGGTGGGAGACTGAGATCAAAATTAAAATCTACAAACCTAGTTGAACAAAGGATTAGAGGGTCTGGTCGAGCTCGAAGGCTTTGCAGCAACATTGCCTCCACAGAAGAACTGCGAGCACTGATCTTGCTGACAAACGTACCCTTGGAGGCCAAATCGACTTTATTTAGTCTGTGTGAATAGAGGACACAATGTGAACGCTGGAAAAATGTAGTTGAGGTGCAGTAATAGTGTTTCCTTGTTTATGTTCACCAGGCTAGTTGGTAGACACTTAAGCTGTGGATCTAAGGGATCAATGTGGATCCATGAGTAGAAGGAGGAGCCAACAAGAGATGTTGTCGGCACGATGCCATGAAGCGTAATTATTTCACTTTCTGTAGGTGGTGTCATGGCTATGCTCACGCTGCCAAATCTGATTTCTAACAACTTAAATATTGTATTTAGTTCAATGCTTTTATCAGTCCAAGCAGCCAAAAACCAAGTTGAAATGCGATCGTTCCAAACCTGATTCCAAACACGTTCAGAATTGATTCCAACTGGACATTCGTAGATGTGTCCCAGTCCGACTGGTCCGGACTCGCCAACGGGATATCAAACAGTATTTTTCTGTCACTGACAACATGACACACACGCACACAAAAGAAATAGTTCTGACCCTGTTGTGAGCCAAGGTTTTGTCATGGTGGACTGTCGCCGTAACGACGACCACCGTCCATGAACGGAAGCTGGAATAAAGCGGAGCACTGCAGTCTTCTCTGTCTCTGCGCAATCTTGTCAATTGTAGAAAGTCTAAGACAGCAGCAAAGCCAGTTCACCACCCTGTAGGCTACCATAGCAACCATGTGGATTAGGCACCATCAGCAAGGACACGCTGTTAGATCAGATCCAACACTTTGCATTAGATAATATAAACAGCGCTAAAAACTGGGCTTGAAATCTGAAGAAAGCCAATGTCTCTATGGATCATATCCCTTCATGGACTCTCCTGACTCAAATGGTGCCCATTTACGACCGTTTTGTCAGCATCCCTTGATGATACAAAATCAGATCAAGGACACCAGTCAGTGCTGTGAAACATGGCAAAATGTTGTCAAATGGTTCATAAATAATACAGTTCATTCATTTCGCCAAGCTGTGCCCTTCTAACCGAACCGCAACCCTTTTATACCTGAACACAGCCAGAGAATATGTTCTCCAAACTTTTTTCAACTTCAATTCTGTTCGAAGGATTTAAAAAAAAAGGACATCCAGGAGGTGTTGTCTAGCTTCTTTGGTCTCCCACCCCATCCGATTCCTGTGGGTTGGGACAACTGGGTTTTCTCTCCATCAACGATGCGGAAACTTGTCAAAGTCTGATTTATGCATCATAGTTGAATCGACAACATTGTGAGGCAAAGCCTCTCCGTCGTTGTGAACACCACCTCTGCAGATCTCAGACGTGCACCTCCAAAATGGTTTGACTACGCATCACATCAATGTGGACTGCAAAAAAACAAGATTGACAGTTATTCCTCTTCTTTTTCAAGTTTCCCCAACGTCTTTCTCCTTCAGTGCTTACAAGTCTTGCAGAAAGATTTCCTGCAGTGTCTCTAAAAACAACTGCTGCTCAACATTTATCAGCTCCTATTCACGTAAAATATTCTTTATTTGCTTTGTTGTTTTGTCTGAGCTGCATACAGGAAATAGACAAAAGAAAACTCGGCACTGCGAGCTACGGCGGTCCTACGGTATACTCCCACCTTGTGGTTGGTGGTGTAATTGCAAGGCAACGTAAACAATAACAGAGATGGTGTAGGCGCCGTGTGTCGCGTAAGCATAAATCAGGCTTTACAAAGTGACTGAGGACGTAAATGCAGAGACTCAAGAAAGTAATGACAAAAGAAAAAAAGCAGAGAACGACCAAGTGAGCCACCGAGGAGTAAACCTGGATAAAAGCGACTGAAGTCTATGCCTGTTGGGGAACCAGTTCAGCTAAAAGTGAACTTCCTTTTTGTCCTTTAATAACAGTGGTTATTTGGTTTGGATCGAGGCACACCAGAATCATTCAGCAGAAAGTACAACATCCTGTTTTTTTAAACCAATTGTTCCTAAAATCGTGTTGTAAATTATGGTGCTGATGTTTATTCTGGAGTAGCATGTGCCTTTTTGAAGCAGGTTTTCTGTTGGTCCATTTAGACTGGTGCTGTCTCCTCCTCACGTTCTCAGATGGGTCTTAAAGCTTGGATGCTCGTGAAACGTAGAATGTACATGTTGCAATGTTCCACGTTGTACACATGCACACATTTATGAGGCCCATGATCAACGTGTGCAGGGAAACAGTCCTGTATGCCGTTGGTATCTGTGCAGCTTTTGTCCAGGAGACAACAGACAAACTGACCTTGGCCATGTCAGACCGTCTGAGCCTGCGTCTGCAGACCAAACCAGCCTGCCCCCTCTTAGCTCAGGATCGACACATTAGCCCTCTGACCCGGGGTCTCTGAGGACCTGTGACCCCACTATTGTCTGGCTGCGGTCTATCCCGACAAGAGACCCAACACCGAACAAAGCTTTGTCATTAACTTCAACTCGGCTGCCCTCTGAGCCACGACCTTCAGCCCTCACAGCCTGCCAGACAAACACGACAGTGCGGCCATCAGCTTTAACCCCCCTGAAGACCACTCACCACCTGAAAAGGCCAGGAACTGACAGGCTCTTTACGGGCAAAAGGAGAACAGTGTCTGTAAAGCTGCTCGCCTGCAAACAGATGCGTGGGGAGTGTTGGTGCAATGCTGCACACCAGCCGAGTGAGTGAACGAGGGGGGTCAAAAGCAATAGTGGGTATTTGTTTTCTTGTTCGTCCAGTCATTAAACCAATAACAAATAGCGAAAGAACGAGCAGACATGTTGAAGCTGCTCCGCAGTGAGCGTCTGCTTGTACTCGTCTCTACCTGATACTGATCATAACATATATGTAGAAATCAAGTATCCGTCCATCAGGCAGCGCCTTATCTGGCAGGGGTATCTGGTGGTTTTGGATGTCATTACTACACAAAGACCTAAAATACCCATTACTCCCCGCACAGGTGCGCTCAAGTACCATCATGTCCCGATGGATTAATGTTTCCAAACAGGTCCCACTCAAATGATTGAGGAGCAGCTGCACGCAGTCTGTCTTCGGGCCTTGGGGATCAATTTTGGTGAAGGTAGACATCCGTTTAAAGTTCCATCACCACGAGGCCGCTGCTCTTTATGGATTCAGTGGGTTGTTTCTTCAATTAAAGCCTTTAGTAAGGGTCTTTGACTGTTTAGGATTTTTGTCAGTCTGAAGACAACGGGTCCAAACTTCACCGAAATAAAAGCAAGTAGAGGAATTTAGATGTTCAGACTGAGCTATTTGTTAGAGGATGTGAAGTTTAAATAATAGCTCTTAAACATACTCACCTATTGATAAAAGCATTCTCCGATTCTGCTAGAGTATTGATCGTTCTAGACGGGCTTTGATGGACGTGGTTATAAGGTAACATACTGACCAAACGTCCAACACATCATTACCAAATGGCATCGGAAAAACATTTTTAACTTTAACAGCACGAAACATTACTCACAAATCAGTCTTTTCAGCACATCTTTTATAGGCGCAACAAGATGTGGTCTAGACTTTCACGTATATATATCCACGGATGTAGACCTCTGCGGTTTTGCATTCACGGTGAAACCGAAGAAAAGAATGACCTTTCAGGCTACAAAACAAGGCTGCACGCTCTGAAACCTCCGGCCTGTTCTCTGCAGCGAGCAGATGTGTAGCAGATGTGCGGCCACACATGGAGCACTACTGCCCCCATCTGGGCCTTGGATGTGCTGCAGCATTCGCCATCACCTTTTTTAAAATCTTTTTCAGCGTTGAAAAAGGATTGTAAAAGGATCTTGACTGTGTTGGGTTTTTTTTTATATGCAGACATGAAAAATACAGTTGAAAAGAAAGAAAGAAACTTTGAATGGATTCTAAAAAAGGCCCTTGAAGTTGTTTAATGATGTCATTGTAACCGGTGTAAAACAGAAGGATAACTGTAAAATGATCCATCTATGGAGGGACAGCACACACCACCTCAGAGTAGTGGAGGGGTTTGTGTGCTCAGACGATCCTGGGAGCCTTGCTGTCCTGGACAAATACCCCCGGTAAGGTCTCCCCAAGCAAACTGGTCCTGGGAGGATGGGCCAGACTACAGACGCATAAGTCGCTTCATCATTCAGGGGAGAACAAAGAACTTGATGTCCTCTGACCAGACAAGGCCTCACCCTGGAGCCAGGCCTGGGGGAGGGGCTTGTGGGGAAGCACCTGGTGGACGAGCCACATGGATTGGCCCTCCTGCTCATCGGCAGCAGGAGCGTCCCTGTGGGTCAGGTACCGATGGAGGTCCTCGCTGCAGAGCTCTGCTGGTGATTCCTGGCATGTCAAAGTCATCTAGAAACGCCAGACAGATGAACATGCTTCTGAACAGAAGGACAACCCTGATGAGTCTTTGGCTCATGGAGTCGTGAACAGCTCTGCTATTGCGGTTATAAAATACATCTGAACCAGCACCGCGACCCAGCAGTCACCTCCATACTGGACGCTTATAGAAAGCACCTGCTACTCACGATCGCAGCTGGACGCTCATCTGTTTTCTACATTTAGCTAAAAAAAGAACCCACCACATTACTGTGGACGTTGTCATTAAAAACCGTCGCTGCTTGAAAAAAAGCCAGTTCAAGTCGTATAATCCTGCAGCCACGCTCCGAATAGTGATCCAGTCATAAAACAACTGTTTTCGTGGAATGTATATTGGCAAAGCCATGGTTAATGTTCACAAGTTCTTGGAGACAGAAGCTTACCGCTAACTAAAAAAAACAAAAAAATCTCAACTGAACGGACAGATAAATAAATAAATAAATAAATAAATAAATAAATAAATAAATAAATAAATAAATAAATAAATAAATAAATAAATAAATAAATAAATAAATAAAACGTTTGAACAAAAAAAGCCAGATTTATATTCTAATAAAAATCTGCCAGTCCTCACAGTTAAGGAGGTGGAACCAGCAAATCAGGGCTCGGGATGGGATGTTTTTTAAAATTAGATTTAAAAAAATGACCAACTAAATAATAACTCAACAGTTAATTCAACCATAAAGGAGCAGCGTCATTCCACATGATTAACTGGGCCACTTAAGGTCTGCAGGTACCTTTGACCCAGAGACAGCTGGGAAAGGCTCCAGGGTCCACCGGGACCCTGAAAATGAAGAAATGGGTATAAACAATGAATGGATGAATGGATATCTACAGCCACCAAGACTGTTTAAATGGACAGTCAGTGGGCTTTGGATAAGGCATGCACTGCTTTCGGCTTTTTTGGCATCTAACCTCCCTCAGTCCAGAAGAAAGGCTCAACGCTGTGACCTTACCTGCAGTGTGGTCCAGCGGGAGCTCCCGGAGCCTCCGGTGCCTCTTCGTAACACAAGACAGCCGCTCTGGCAGCGTGACGACACCGGCCCCATTTTTATAGTGCGGATCCTGCAGCACAGTGCAAGTTGAGGGAATAGATTTCCAAGACAAAACCTCCACTTCAATTGATCTGCCCTTGAAAGAAATAAATACATTCTCATCAATGACGCTCTTTGTTAATGCTTCTGTTGGCAGGGTGGCAGAGTGATTCACATCCGAACAGCCACCATCAATCGGTGCGCTATTAAGAGAGCCTCCTGTCATCACGCAGAGAAAGTTATCAATACTCTGTTTTTGATTCTGCACCGCAGTCGATGCAATATAAAAGCACAACCGCAGTAATTTGAGTTTTTGTTCTTGGGGATTAAAGTTCAGCAGATGATTGGACATATTACTGAAATGATGATGCAATCTAACTACCGCAGATCATTAAGGCCTTTTACCTGCTGCGAGGCTCTTGTCCAGAGCCACACATGTCTTATTGGGATTCCGGTGCTTTATTGTTGGGAGACTGCGTTTTTCATGAGGAAAAAGGTCACAACGATTATCCAAACATCCTCAGACTATTGAGCAGCGAGAACCGCAGGAGTGTTGGCTGTTTGAAAGTTATAGCTGCTTTCATGCTGTGCAAAAAGGAAGGAGGGGCCTGGCTGTCTCTGGGGGCCCCCTCACCGATAATTAGCGATCAATCACGAATTAGTTTAAAAGCCTTAAAAGAACACAGCGAGCACTATTAGAGTGCAAAGATTCACTGCTCTCCAATAATTGCTTTAGATTTTTACAGGGAGTCTGGATGCTCGTGTTGGTTTTATCACAGCGCCTCCACACAGCTATAAAATGCAGCGGGGGGGTCCTCAGTGGCCTTATCTGATTGACAGATCAATGCCTATTAATAAACATTAAACAGTTTAGATGAACCCGATTGACCTGGATAGACTGGCGACCTGTCCAGGTGGACCCCTGCCTTTCGCCTGATATGCGTCGGGATAGGCTCCGACAGATCCCCGTGACCCGGAAACGGATACAGCGGGTATAGATAATGGATGGATGGATGAACCCGATTGAACTGTGGAAGTGTAGCCTGTATTCACCTCCTGCATGAAATCTAACCTGAACCATGAATGGGTTTTCTGAGCAACTCGGTCTGTGGAAGAACACCACAAAGGAAGCATGCTCAAAGCATCAGAGTGCTTAACAGCCTGGACAGGACATTCCACCGTGGTCTCAGGTTTGAATTTCATCTTCACTGCTCCAGTGAGAGCTGATAATCTTGATTCAGTGATGTAAATGTTACCACAGTGGCCTCAGATATGCAGAGATGAAATCCCGACAGCACCAAAACGGACCTCCTCTGCTCTTCGGCTGCACCTACTGCACTGGGTCTAACTCTCGCCTGGAACAAATCTGACTTACCACTAGAAATGCTGGCCAAACACTCACTACGTTTGTACTGGGTCTGTAGAAACAGCAAGTTCTACCCTGGAGGGAACGTCTTCTCCAAGTCCACAAAAACTTGTCCTTCCAGGCCCCTTGCAAGGGCATAGCTGTCCCACGGCCAGGACAGAGCCTGCATTGGTTCTCCTGGATCTCAGGTTTGAATGTTAAACATACGCCCTTTTCCCGTATAGAGCTCTGGACCACACGTGACTTGTTTTGGTCATAGCACCATTTTGGCAGGAAAGAGAACTGCTCGTGCAAGTAAAAAGTCACGGCGCCATCACAAATTTCAGAGTGTCTGGGATTTCCGCACATTTCAGCCCAGAAGATAAAGAAAACTCTGTTGCAAAACTTGAAAGACTTAATATTACTGACCCTCACAATGCTACCTGATCAACATCAAGCAGTGTTCTCCTCCCTCCTTTGGCTCCCCGTAAAACTCTAAATCCAATTCCACATTACTTGCATATAAAGTCCAAAATGGCCTACTTCCACGATATTTGCAAGACCTGATAGTACCATCCATCCATTATCTATACCCGCTGAATCCGTCTCCGGGTCACGGAGGTCTGTCGGAGCCTATCCCGACGCATAGTAGGCGTAATGCAGGGGTACACCCTGGACAGGTTGCCAGTCCATCGTAGGGCCACATAGAAAGACAGACAAACATGCACACTCACATTCACACCTACGGGCAATTAAGAATGATCAAATAACCTACCCTGCATGTTTTTGGACTGTGGGAAAAAGCCGGAGTACCCGGAGGGAACCCACGCAAGCACGGGAGAACATGCAAACTCCACACAGAAAAACCCACCGGGCCGGGAATTATACCAGGAACCTTCTTGCTGTGAAGCAACGTTCTCAGAGTTCAGGTTTACTCGTAGTTCCTAGAAGATCCAAATGTAGATCTGGAGGACTGGTCTTCTGCTGTCAGGAACCATCACTCTGGAACCAATTTCCAGTTTGGGTGAAGGAGGCTGACACCACCTCCACCTTTAGAACCAAACTTCAAACGTTTGTGTTCAGTAAAACATCTAGTTGGTGTAAACTTTAGTGTATCAGGACCAGTAGTCACAGCTGCAGCTGCAGGACCAGACTAGATCAGCTGGTCTTCAACACAGCTTCATCTGGATCTGCTGCTGTAGACTGCTGCAAGGGGGCGCAACGTGATGCATGCTGGTAATTCTAACGTCACGGTCCGAGACAAGTGTGATTTCGCCATAATTGGAACGTCTTTGCTTCCTAAAAAGGGGCACCGCCACCTCAATGTGCCAATCCAGAGGACAAAAAAAACAACATGTAAAGCAGCATTTTGTCATTTTGATGTAATTTCATGTTGGCATGTACTAACCAGCAATATCAGCACTTTTGTGAATTGCTCTCTTCAGACGAGTATCTTTCAATCTGCCTTCAAAACAGCCGTGATGAGACCCCTTCTGAAGAAAAACAACATGAATCCCAATGTTTTTAATAACTAAAGTCCAGTATCCAACTTGACTTGACATTTTTAAGTAAAATTTTAGAGAAACTTGTTTTTATTCAGTTGAATGATTTTTTTAAAATCAAAAATCATGCTTGTAAGAGATTTCAATCTGGTTTTAGGATTGACCATGATACAGAGACAGCCTTCTTAAAAATCATCTGTGATCTTAGGTGCAATCTGGACTCCCACAAGATTTTAGTCCTGGTCCTACTGGATCTAAACACAGCCTTTGATACAGTAGACCACCTAATCCTTAAAAATTGACTTAAGGGAATTAACCAGAATACCAGCACCATCTAGTGGCTGTAGTCATTATGGCAAATATTTTTAATTCATACAGCTCCAAACTGAGCATGAAGAAGATGTCAGGGTGGAGTGATGAGTCCTTATACAATAGGAGTCTGATACAGGAGACCTCTAACATTCACTCTGGCGTCTCTTAGACATCACTGTTCCATGACTGTAAAAACTGTGCAAAACCATGGCGTTATATTCGATCAGGATTTGTCATTTAAACAGCATATTAATCAGGTTTGTAAAACCGCGTTTTTCCACCTCCGTAATATCGCAAAGATTAGGAGCATCCTCTCCCAGAGTGATGCTGGAAAACTAATTCATGCGTTCGTATCTTCTAGACTAGATTACTGTAACGTGTTGTTGGCTGGATGTCCAAGTAATTCTCTGAAGATCCTCCAGCTGATCCAAAATGCAGCAGCGCGAGTGCTGACAGGAATCAACAAGAGAGACCACGTCTCTCCAGTTTTAGCTTCCCTCCATCGGCTCCCGGGAAAATTCAGAATCCAATTCAAAATTTTATTACTTGTGTATAAGGTCCAAAATGGCCTAGCGCTACGATATTTGCAAGACCTGATAGTACCGTACGTTCCTAATAGAGCTCTCCGTTCTCAGGGTGGAGGTTTACTCGTAGTTCCTAGAGTATCGAAATGTAGATTTGGAGGACGGGTCTTCTGCTACCAGGAACCATCACTATGGAACCAACTTCCAGTTTGGGTTAAGGAGGCTGACACCACCTCCACCTTTAAAACTAAACTTAAAACATTTCTGTTTAATAAAGCATATAGTTAGTGTATATTTAGTACCTTAATGTGTCAGGGCCAGTAGTCACAGCTGCAGCTGCAGGACCAGACTAGAGCAGCTCATCTTAAACATCTTCGGTGTAGATCTGCTGCTATAGGCCTATGCTGCAGGGGGGCACCAACATGATCCACTGAGTGGTGCCTTTCACCTTCTCTGTTTCTCTTTGCCTTCTCTGTCTCTGCTTCACCTCAACCCTCAGTTATTAACAGTATCCCATAAGCACAATTGTGGTCCATTGTTCTTGTAGTTAGTTGTGCTGGTCTGGCCCTTCTTTTCCTCTTCTGTGCATGTCCTGCAGACCAGAACCTCAGGAGCTGCTTGCTGACCTGCAGTCCCACCTCTGACCATCCCAGTGTCTGCCTTCACCTGTCTGTACGGATGTCGGTTGGATACTTGCTGACATCCCGACCTGCAGTCCTCATCCCCGTGGATCACCGTCTATCCATATATCACCCATATACACAGAAGTCTAATTGGACTACTGATGATAGTCACTATTCTATCCTGTCTTGTACCTTTGACGGTGTCTCTATGTCTCTATTCTTTCTTATTTCTTGCTCTACCCGGCTGGCCTTCGGCAGGAGGGTCCCCCCTCATGAGCCAGGTCCTGATTCAGGTTTCTTCCCTCTTAAAGGGAAGTTTTTACCTTCCGCTGTTTATGTAATAATTGCTCGGGGGTCATGCTCTGGTCTCTGGAAAGATCCTAGAGACAACTTGTGTTGTAATAGATGCTATGTAAATAAAATTGAATTGAATTGAATTGAATTGAATTGAATTGAATTGAATTGAATTGAATTGAATTGAATTGAATTGAATTGAATTGAATTGAATTGAATTGAATTGAATTGAATTGACTGCTGTTTCATTCATGGAACTGTGACAAGGAAAGTCTACCAGGGTTTGTTGAAACCCAGACTGCAGGATCCTGCTGTAAAATGAGTCAATATGAGGATGTATTGGTCGGAACCAGAGACAAAGAACTGGGGGTCCCTCTGTTGGGTTGGTCTCAGGAACACCAAAAAAGATGTGAGAGGGCTGGTTTCCTCCTCTCAGATAGGTGCAGACTTTTGGATGATTTAACCAGACAGAGGAAAAAGTAGGATCCTTTCTATTAATGGAGGTTACGAGTAGGTTTTTCAGGGCCAGATCTTTGGTGCCTGTCTCCATTCCCAGAAACGGCCTATTTGTATTCAACAATTCAACAAGGTGATTCAAAGTGCTTTACAGAGACATTAAATAATTACATAGTAAAAATAAAAAGCATGATTGACAGCTTAAATGAAAAGAAAGAACAAAAAGAACAATAAATAAAATCAGTGGTTAAAATGTCATTAAGTTTTGAAACTCAAGCTTAAAAGTAAAACAGAGCAGATTTGTGTCTTTACTCCACTGCAGCTGAGACCAGGTGAGTCTTCAATAAACTGACTGTTTCAGCTGATCTGAGTCTTTCTGGGAGTTTGATCCAGACATGTGGAGCAGAGAAGATGAAGGAAGCTTCTCCATGTCTGGTTCTGACTCTGGGAACTGATAAAAACCCGATCCAGATGACCCGAGGGGTCTGGAAGTTCATACTGGGTCAGGAGGTCACTGATGTATTTGGTCCTGGACCATTCAGATCTTTATAGACCACCATCAGAACTTTAAAGTCTGTCCTCTGACGGACAGGCAGCCAGTGTAAAGACCTCAGAGCTGGACTGATGTGGTCCAATAAAGTGGACCACATCCAGTCGGCTTAGGTCTTGTCTGTGTTTGACACCAATGTAAAGGTCCAGTGGGGGTTTTTTCTTATACTCTCAATCACTACCAGCACAGTGTTTTTTTCAAAAAAGCAAACATCTCCTCCATGTTCACTTGTTTCTTCTTCTCGTCCTTTGTCGCTGCATTCTTCTTTCCATCCCCTATCGCCCCCACTAATCAATCTCATAGTGGTTTCCAGTTAATCCCACATGGATACAAAATGACTCTCTAGACACCATGTTAACCCCCGACACAGTCCCGACACAGGCATGTCACTCCATCGCTCTACCTGGTCCATGAAACGGGTGGTTCACCAGCTCGCAAATGTATAAATGGCAATTAAAACTGAAGATTTGGTGATAAACTGACTGTTTATTCATTGTTCTTACGTTGTTTTTTATCGGTGGAGGTTCACCTAAACAGAAGATCTGGGGACTATGGCCCGTTTTTTGGAGAGTGTGAATGTTCTGGCTGGAAAAGTTGATGTGTGTGAGCTGATAGTCCAGAAACCGGACTAGACTCTTGACCAGACGTCGTGGAGTCCATTAACGTAGCTACAGAGCAACTACGTTTTCTGAGTGTCTTTTGCAGGTATTAGAACGCTACCTCCTGAAGGATGCTGGCTTTCATAGACAAGAAACAAGGAGCTGTTGGCTGTTGACAGAAAAAGTCTTTTCTGCTTTATATCAGTCCAATCTTTTTTTCTTCTGATGAGGAATTTGTATCTCCTGTGCTGAAAATGTCACTGCTGCACTTGTTTGCTGCCTTTCATCTCCTTTACTCTGGGACAAGAGGCAGAGACCTGGGTAAATGAGACCCGACCTCCCAACAAGCAAGTCTCCACTGGAACCATCTTCACCTTCATTTCCTGAAATTTGGATTACAAAAACACACCCTTGCCATGCAGAGAGTAGTTTGGTACATTCTGTAGCGACAGGAATCCCTGTGAATGGCAGCCGTAGTGGATCTTGTAATGTCAATGGATATTGCTGACCACGCTCTATCGTGTTGAATGTATTGGTCCCTGCGAAATAAATAGATTGATATAATAATAGATAGATACATAAATAAATACATAAATAAATTCTCCAGAGACAGATTAGTTACAAATGGAAAACATTCAAGACAGATGACACTCATCCCGGGAGAGGACGTCCCAGCAAGTTCAGCGCAAGGTCAGACCATGACATGTTTAGAGAAATAGTAAAAAATAAACCCAAGATCTGCAGCTGAGACTCTGAAGGCCTCAGTTAGTTGTTACAGTTTATTAGCGTTCAAATCGAAGATGAGGCCAAAGTGAAGACATTTCCACATGAAGATAAATATTTGGCGAGGACCAAACATCTAAGCTGGAAGTTTGTCATTTCTAGACTAGATTACTGTAATGTGTTGGCTGGATGTCCAAGTAATTCTCTGAAGATCCTCCAGCTGATCCAAAATGCAGCAGCAGGAATGCTGACAGGAATCAACAAGAGAGACCATGTCTCTCCAGTGTTCACTTCCCTCCATTGGCTCCCCGGAAAACTCAGAATCCAATTCAAAAGTCTGTTACCTGTGAATAAAGCCCTAAATGGACCTGATAGTTCCTTATGTTCCTATGTTTATATAGTTGTCTCTGTAGTCCAAAAACTATAAATCAGTCATATGTACATAAAACTCATGCTCTCATGTTCTGGGTTCCTTAAAGCACCTGAGATGATTAAATTAAGCTGAGTTGATTGAATTAAGCTGTGTTTCATTACCTTCATTATCATTATTCATTATCAGTCCAAATATTAGTGTACTTACATAGTTTGTTGGGTTTTCTCTGAGATTAATTTAGCAGTCAAACAGTAGAAAATAAATAAACATGTCTGCAATTTAAAACATTTCAATCCTAATTTTCAGATAATTCCCCGTATTCGTTAACTTAGTTAAGAGATCCAGACTTTTCAGAGCACTGACCTGCATTCCCTCGACTCGGCCACATGGTGGCAGCACCGAGCTATCTGGCTCACATGCGGTCCTTACAAACCTCAGGATGCAAACTCACCCTCAAGGAATTGTGGGACAAAATAATCTGCTTTTCTGTCTTAAAATAAGGTACTGTGTTTCCTAAAGGAGATGATAAAAGAAGGACTCTGTCAACTCTGCTTTTTCTTTGGATTTAGGGACTTTGTCTTATCATGTTCACCATTTAGACACAGATACAGGAATCACTCACTCATATCAGGAATCACAACTAAAAAAAAAAACCCAAACCTTCTATGTAACAACAGACATCTCCTCGAGTCTCACTAGGACATCTCCTTGAGTCTCACCAGCACATCTCCTCGAGTCTCACCAGGACATCTCCTCAGGTCTCACCAGCACATCTCCTCGAGTCTCACCAGGACATCTCCTTGAGTCTCACCAGCACATCTCCTTGAGTCTCACCAGGACATCTCCGTTAGTCTCACCAGGACATCTCCTCGGGTCACACCAGGACATCTCCTTGAGTCTCACCAGGACATCTCCTCAGGTCTCACCAGCACATCTCCTCGAGTCTCACTAGGACATCTCCTTGAGTCTCACCAGCACATCTCCTCGAGTCTCACCAGGACATCTCCTCGAGTCTCACCAGCACATCTCCTCGAGTCTCACCAGGACATCTCCTTGGGTCTGGCCAGAACAGTTTCAGTTTCTAAACTTAATAAATTTAACCTTTATATGAGCGGCTTGGTTAATAAGGCAGCATAAAAGACAAGAAGTTCAAACCAGGCCGATTGTAGATGTGATGATAAGGATCTGCAGAAGTTCCAGTTCACCAGCTGGAGTTTCCGTTGTCACGGCTTCGCTTCTCTGTGGTTTTGTTGCTCACATTTTCTGATGCAACAGCTGATATAAAGCTGCAGCTTTTAGACCTGTTTCAGGAACAAGTAGCCGCTTTAGCAGCTGTTGCAACATTCTTGTTAGTTCAGTCGGATCCAGGAGCTTCACGCTTTTCTCATCTGCTTTCAAGTTCAGAGGAAAACACAACATTGCTGTAAATTTGCACTTATTTTAAAGTTGGTATTATTGTCCAAATCTGGACATTAAGAAGTTCTCCTCAGGAGCTGAACGCATCAGCTATGCAGACACTGTTACCAAGGAGATGCAGCAAACCCACCAGTCTGCTTCCATGACACAGACTCCTGCTATTGCAGCGGTCATGTGATCACTCAGACGGGAAATTTCACAGTGCTGAAACTGTTTTAACGCCTTCAGCAAGTGAAGTTAACACTAATGAGATCAAGCAAAGCTTTAGAATGTCCCTAGACCTTCTGAAAACAAATGTCATGTCCAGTTCCAGAAAGATCCGTCTGGTCCTGGTCCTCAGGATCATGTCCCAAAACACACAACTAAAACCAGCCAAGAAACACCAAACGCAGGACTATTCTGAAGGGTCCTTCTATGAGTCCTGATCTACACGACTGTACATCCTGTTGGTCATCTGTGGAAACATCTGCAACCTGCAGTCTGGCGAAGGAATCCTTCAATCCCTTTAAAGTTGGGGACTTTTTCAACTTTTCCCGTAAACTAATTAATCTGATAAAAATGTTGGGATTAAACACTCGACACAAACCCAAGGAGAAAAGATACATCTTCAGTAACCATTTTCCAGGCCTTCAAGCAACATAAACTCAGGTTTTTTTCCGGAGCACAATGATGTTCCTCTAGTGGCTCTCACAGCGTACGATACGTGGTTATAGCAACAAGTGAAAATCATAAGCCCATTCTGATATTGTTATTTTTGTAAGCAGATAAGTGATCATTTGTCGTTTTAAGGTCAGTAGGAAGGAGTCAGATGTCCATTAACCTGATGGGGAGCAGGCAGCACACCCCTCACAATATTAAACTTCTTATGTTCCTGCTCCCTTCATGGGTTTGCACGATAGATCGTCCGACTCCATCTAATCCCATCCTCTGCATCCTCTTCTCCCACACAATCTAACTTCATGTCCTCTTTCCCAACATCCATGAACCTCCTCTTTGATCTTCCTCTAGACCTTCCTACTGGCAGTTCCAGCCTTATCATCCATCTACAGAGCTCTTCACTATCCCTCCTCTGTACATGTCCAAACCATCTCAATCTGGTCTCTCTGATCTTATGTCCAAAACATTTTTTTCTGGTACATTTTTTCACACATCACTCCTGACACTTTTCTTCACCCATTCCAACCTGATTGCACATGTTTCTTCACCTCTTTTCAACACTCCATTGCTCTGGACCGTTGACCCTAAGTCCTCCACCCTTTTTACCTCTGCTCCCTCCCACTGTTCCTCCAGGGTTCGTCTCATTCACACACATGAACGCTGTCTGTACTCTTCCTTCTAATGCAAACCTCCACCTCTCCAGATGTTCCTTTACCTGCTCCCTGCTCTTACTACAGATCACTATGCTATCGGCAAATATCACGGTCCATAGAGATTCCTGTCTGTCCATCACCATAGCAAACATGAAGGGCCTCCATCCCTCAGGCATAATCTCACTCGCTAAGGTCTTGGTGAATGTCCTTCTGCTGCCACCTCTCCTAGACCAGCTTCCCATCTCTGTCTGTCTGCCTCTCCAACCACCAAGTCTCCTTATCTACCTTCCTCTCAGACGACATTCCAACTCTTCTCCTGCCCCTCTCCCTGATCATAATCAGCTACAGTTGTCCAGTCATCTGGAAGCACCTCCTTCCACCCAGAGTCGTCTCCACTCCTCCCTGAAAACAACACAAAACTCTTCCTTTTTCAGCTTCCACCACTTCATCCTCTGCTCTGTCTTTGTTCTCTTCATCTTCTTCGCCACCAGGGTCATCCTCCACATCTCCATCCACTGCTGTCTGGTTATACCTCCCCTACTACTACTTTACAGTCTCTAATCTCCTTGAGATTACATCGTCTACATAAGATGTAGTCCACCTGAGGTCTCCTGCCTCCACTCTTATAAGTGATGCTGTTCCTGCTTCTTCTGGAAGAAAGTATTCACTACAGCCATCTTCATCCTTTTTACAAAGTCTACCACCATCTGTCCAGAAGTGTTCCTCACCTGGACATCAAACCTATCTACCAATCACCACTCTTTTATCTCTAGGATTGCTCTCCATCATGTCATTATTTTCTCCATCACTTCATTTAAAAATACTCAACATAATCTGAACAAAACCTACGAGTTGGTTCAGAAGGTTTCATTCCGTGGTGATCAAGATATTCTTTTTTTGGAAGCAAAAATACGGATTTACTACTTACTCTGGGTTTCTCTAACCAGGTAAGAAATAAAACCTGTTTTCTGGAATACAGACTGCACTTTAATGATACGTGGGATCATTTTGAGCCAGATGGACGTTCTCCAATAAATGCAAACAATCAGTTAATGTAGGAAATCCAGATGTTTTACACAAACACAATGTTTTCATGTAGGTGTTAACATTTCATTTTTATAGCAATTTGTAATTAACTACTTTCATTGCTTTATTTAAAGATTTAATAAACAAACAACACAGCAAAATGAATAGATTTATACAATAAAATAAAACATACAAATGCACAATCTTATTCCCTATTAACTGCAAGAATTATGCGAAATAAGAGAGTCACAAGCATCAGGGTCTAAATGAATGTTTCATATCTGAGGGTGGAGGTCAGACTGCACTTGTCTCCATTTCTTCACATGAATGAGGAATAAACATCCTTCTCTGCTCTTCAACGAAGGCTTCAGTCTCCTCGTCTTTTGGTAACAGAACCATCAAAAACACCAAGGGGTTTCTGTTGTCCCAACCTCCAACGTCTTCTGGTCTGGAAAGAAATGATGTTTCATAATTACAATAACTACATCAGCTGAATGTAACATTCAGGATAAGTCCAGTACCTTATAGTAGAAGTAGAGGACAGGAACGATTACCATCATAGCCAGCAGGAGGACAACTCGTCTAATGATCAAATACGTCAGAGAGTCTGAAAGGCAATTACAGAATGAACAAATTACTGAATTTATCTGGTACTCAAGTTTATTCATTAGCCCTAAATAAACCTTAATTATAACTCCATCGTGTAAGCTGTCTGTCAGGTTGTCTCATGTAATATAGAACTCACATCGTCCATCGGTCCTTACATTGAGTTTCTCTCTGAATACAAAGATTTTTTTTTTTCAAAAAATGTTAGTTAACACTGAGTACAGAAACATTAGTTGAGGATGATAAGGACAACCCCAGGTTTTTCTTTCAGCATTGTTTCCAGGCTGATAGAGGCTATGTCCACACAAGCACAGCTTTACTTGAAAACATGAGATTCATGTTTCCTTTACGTCTGGCATCCGCACTGGCAGATGGAAGGATGAAACCAAAACTATTTGAAAAGGCAGAAATGCAATGACACCGATCTGCGTCATGTTCTCCTGCTCATGGTCATGATGTACCCTTCCCTGATTCCCCAGGTCTATATCGTCCATGTGACACAGGAAGATAACAAAGATCAACGACGACCACACTGCTGTACCTACACTCATAGGAGTGTTTCAGTAATGAAGCGCTAGAGTGGAAGCTGAAAGATTTGATTTTAAACTGCATTCTGACATAAATAAATGAGTAAAAACAGACATCTGATTTATTATTACATAATAACTGCTGGACCCTGTGAAGTTACCTGAGACTCTGAGGCGGAGCGGTGGACTCGTAGAGGAGAAGTTCTGGGAGAAAACATTGACATGGTAAACGCAGCTGTAGGTGCCACGGTGGGTGTGGTTTGCAGCTGAGAATAGGAAGAGGGCGGAGTGATTGACAGCTGGCAGGCTGTAGTGCTGAGTTATGGTGGAGGTGGTGAAGATGAGCTGGAAAGAACCACCTTGGTACTGTGGCTGGATGGAGCAAATGATGCTGAAATCTGAACCTAAGAGCACCTGAAACCCCTGCTGCTTGGACTTGGAGACCCCGTCAGTGGAGGAAAACAGGGAGGTATTTGGTTTTACCAGCAAATCTGTAAACAAAGAGGAAGACGTAAATCAAGATATCTGTGAGCAAATATTTATCTGTTTCCATGGTTATGGTCATGTGCATACAAGACAGCTATCTCCACAAGGAGAGGGGTTGGAGGCGGAGCTAAGGCAAAACAGAGAGCGAAGGGGGAAGGGCCTGCAAATTGTACAATTTACATCAGTTTTTAAGTTTTTAAGACCTGCACAATTTCAAAGTTCAGTTTTTATACCAATAATGCACTAAATGTCACCCTCCATCACCTGAGGAGTCTGTCTGTCTGTCTGTCCGTCCGTCCGTCCGTCTGTCACTTGCTTGTGAGGCGAATGAGGCTAATTTGAAAAAAAGGTTCAATAAAGATTGAATCAGTGGAGGAAGGTCACGTGGTCCGATGAGTCCAGATTTACCCAGAGTTCCAGAACAATAGGCGCATAACATAGAGTATATCATAATGGGCCAATGTGACCCACTGGCTTTTCAGGACCGGTTTTATTTCATATGAGGTGCAGGCATGTTGCACAAACACGCCCACGCCCATGTCAGTCAAAGGTAGCCCTCCCCCCCCCCCCAGCTCCTGCATGTGCAGTGTGACGTTTCCAGCGGTTTGTATTGTTTCATATGTTGACTTGATGGCAATATCAAAAGTGACCATCGGGTTTGGCCGATGCTGGGTTAAAACAAACGGGTGGTTGCTTTGCGAAGCACGGTGGCGTGCATATCACAGGTGAGGAAGTGATAAGGCCTAGTGGTCGGCTGAGCCGACAGAATCGTTGGGATGTGATGGAGAACACTTTGTGGAGAGGACCAACTCTCCGATCATCTATACAAGATCTTGGAGAAAGATTAACTCTGCATGGAAATAACCGTTGTGACATGGCAGAAGTGTGGTGTTGGGGTGTGGTTGGGCTCAGCTGTAGTGTTCAGCTTAGTACACTTTTACCTGAACATATCACCTCAAGGCGAATATAGATTTCGGATACAACAGTGACAATTAGACACTGCTGCAGTCCAGATGCCGGCTGCAAGCAGGAAGACCTGATCCACCACACAGGTCTGTCTGGAGAGTCATCGGTTTTCCTGGTTGACACGGCAGCGCCACATCCCAGCTGTTTACACACCACAGCAGCTGAGTTCTGGTTCCAGTCAGAATCCCAGTCAACCACTGGTCTCCACTCCCCCAGTTGAAACATCTCCAGCGTCCCAGCACAGCGGCTGTTCTCTCCCACCAACCTGATGTACTCTTGATGTGAGCAGAGACAGAAAAGTACTGACTAAAGGAAGTAAAGATGGAAACAGCATCAAAGCTGCAGCTGCTCCTCTACCTGAGCAGGTGACATGAACAGCTTTTCCAGGTGAGCAGGTTTGTTCAGCAGAGCTGGTTCTTTTACAGTCCAGGAGAGAAGACTCGTTGCCTCCACAGTGGAACACTTGGTTCCACACAGGGGCTACTGGTTCTCCATAGAGCGCCCCCTGGAGGCCTGAAGGAGCCCCACAGCCCAGCTCCTTACAGACCACCTCTGCATCCTGCTGGTCAAAGTCATCTTCACACACTGAAGACCACAACTGGTTGGACTTCACCTCCAGTCTGCCTGAACATCGGTCAGGTCCATCCATCAGTCTGACAGGGCCTGTGGATGCTGGAGAGAAGAGGAGGATGGAGAGGTGATTGAGGACCTATAGAATTTCCCAAATTTCTGTATAATTATTCCTGGAAACCAAACAAATTCCACAGAAGCCTTTAATAGAATTGAGAGACATTTTTCCTCTCAGTTTGAGGGATCTCTTTTGTCTCTTTTGTTCCTTCATTGGTGTGTTTTTATTTTGTATTTTTTAACATATGGTCATGATTGAGGTGTTATTTATTTATTTATTTATCTTGTTCCACTTTAACGGGTTGTATGAGAGGTCATGGAACTTCAAATCAGGTAAAGATGAAAAACCCATCTACTCTGCATTGAAAGTCACAATGAAGTAGGGCGGCACAGTAATATACCAAAAATGTATCACAGCCACAACCTCCTTTATATGGCATAAAGAACAAAACGCTGCAGGAAATAGGCAACTATTGTAAAAGTGTTACACATTCACAGCGAAACGTAGTCACCAACATCAAATATGTTACCTGAGCAGGTGATTTCCACTCTGGAAGAGTCAAAAGCATCTTTTATCATCAAACACTCCCTGATCATTGATTTAATCTGGATGCAGGGAGAACTGATCCACCACACAGGTTCTTGTACATGATGTTCTCTGATTGTTGCTGAAACAGGTGAACCACAGTCTAACCATCCACAAACTACATCTGTTGCCTTCAGGCTCCATTCACTGTTTATGTCGTAAGCTGGTCTCCAGACTCCTCTGTGTTTCACCTCTAGCTGACCGTTGCAGCCATTGGCTCCGCCCACCAACCTCACACCAACAGTATCTGAGCAAACACAAGTTCTTGATCAGAGAGCAGGACTTAAATGTGAGAAAATAAAAATAGTAAAGCTGCAGGTCTACCTGAACAGTTGAGTCCAACAGCTTTACCAGGTGGGCATGTGTCTCTTGTTGGTCCTGAACTGTCACAGTCCAGGAGAGAAGACTCATGACCTTCACAGTTGAACGTTCTGCTCCATGTAGGAGCCACTGATTCACCATAGAGCGCCCCCTGGAGGACTGAAGGAGCTCCACAGTCCAGTTCCTGACAGACCACCTCTGCATCCTGCTGGTCAAAGTCATCTTCACACACTGAAGACCACAACTGGTTGGACTTCACCTCCAGTCTGCCTGAACACCAGTTAGGCCCGTTCACCAGTCTGACTGAGTCTGGAACCAGAGAACAAAGGAATAGTGAAACTTTGAGTGAAGTTATCACTTAACAAGTGTTCGGGGTACCTACACAACCACAAGTGTATTTGTATGTGTTCTGTACACCTGAATAAGTGGCAGGTGTGTTGGTCAGAAAAACAATAGAAAACCACTTCCTGCTGAGTCTTTAATCGTAATGTTTCAATACGCCTGACCTTCCTGAGCATCCATCATACATCCTTTTTCAGTAAGCCAAGAACTGGTACAAGAAATGTACCAACTCAGACAAAGAATATTCTCTGTTTCAGGATCTGAAGCTGAGGACACACTGAGATGCTCACGTTTGCTGGATGATTGCTGCTCTTTGTGTTTAATTGTCTGTGCCTTCAGCATGCTGGATTAGCTGCGTTCTTCACTCTTCACACAGTTGACTAGTTGTTTTTTTAACAATGAATCGAGTTGCTCCGAGGATGAGTCTGAGAATATTGCAGTTTTACCTGAGCAGGTTATCGATGTTGAATCAGAGGAATGCTGTGGTGTGGTAAAACAGTTAGTGAGATTGGGTTCATCACAGTCAGGTTTGAACATCCAGACGAGTCTCTGTGAGGTTTTTTTTCTTTTAATTGAAATTGGAGTGCCGCAGTTCAGCTGTCGACACACTTCAGCTGAAAACTGAAGGATCCAGTGATCCATAAACACTGCTTTCCATTCCCCCCACTGTTTCAGCTCCAGTGTGCCGCCACACCGGCTGGACCCTCCAACCAACCGGAGGTCTTCAGGTTCTGGATAGGAAAGAGTCAAATCCTTTTACATACCAACTGTAGAGACATTGTGTTAAAATACTGTACAATATTCTTTATAGCTCAACTTGTTCTTATATTTCATTTACCTGAACAGGTGACTTCAACAGCTTTACCAGAATATTTCCTAACAGAGCTGTCACAGTCTTGGAGAGTGGATTCATGTCCTTCACAGTTGAACTCTCTGCTCCACACAGGAGCCTCTGGGTCTCCATAGAGCGCCCCCTGGAGGACTGAAGGAGCACCACAATCCAGCTCCCTGCAGACCACCTCAGCATCCTGCTGGTCAAATGCATCTTGACTCACGGAGGACCACGACTGGTTAGACTTTACCTCCAGTCTGCCTGAACACCGACCAGAGCCGTTCACCAGTCTGACTGAGTCTGTGGAAGAAGAGCAGAAGAAGAAGAAGAAGAAGATGTTTAATGTGGAACATGTTGAATACAGTGACAATGGGAGAAGCAATACATAGCAGCAATGCCCCATGGTCAGTGGATCTGAGAGCTGACCACAGTAATCTCCCAGAGCAAGATCCAGTCACCATCACAATGGCAGACATCTGAGAAAGAGTCTCAGGTGTGAAGAGTTGGACAGCACCAGGCCCGGACATGAACACCTAGTGGCCGAAGAAACTGACTGTACTCCATGAGCGCCTAGCAGTGTAAATGAACCAGCTGCTCACAGACTGGACCCACCCTGAATGACTGACCCATGGCCCTCATCCTGAAGGACACCCCGAAAGGGACAGTCACATCCAGCTACTGGACAATTACCTGCCTCTGAACAACATGGAACCTCCTGTCAGGCATCATAGCGACCAAGATAACATGGCTCCTCATATGAGCGCAGCTCAGAAGGAGATTGGCAGGGACACCGGAGGAGCCAAGCACCAACAACTGATTTTACAGTTTCTAAG
>CM026201.1:1975680-1988180 GCA_014839995.1 Xenentodon cancila
GGATAAGTCCTGTACCTTATAGTAGAAGTAGAGGACAGCGACGATGACCATCAAAACCAGCAGGAGGACAACTCGTCTGATGATTGAAGCAGTTAGAGACGCTGAAACACGATTGGACAGATTTATGATTATTTGGCATCAAGTGAGATAAATGAGTCAAGTCTTTATATCAACTTAACTTGCAGTCTTCTCCAAATTCAGATAAAGTGAAAAACTGTAGCTCCAGAACTGAAATGTTTTGTTCATAAAAGTCCTTTAAAATGAGTAAGGTCATAAGAAGGCGACTGTCCCCCTGATGGACCCTGTGAAGTTACCTGAGACTCTGAGGCGGAGCGGTGGACTTGTAGAGGAGAAGTTCTGGGAGAAAACATTGACGTGGTACACGCAGCTGTAGGTGCCGCGGTGGGCGTGGTTTTCAGCTGAGAACAGGAAGAGGGCGGAGTGATTGACAGCTGGCATGCTGTAGTGCTGAGTTATGTTGGAGGTGGAAAGAACCACCTTGGTACTGTGGCTGGATGGAGCAAATGATCCTGAAATCTGAACCTAAGAGCACCTGAGACCCCTGCTGCTTGGACTTGGAGACCCCGTCAGTGGAGGAAAACAGGGAGGTATTTGGTTTAACCAGCAAATCTGTAAACAAAGAGGAAGACGTAAATCCAGATATCTGTGAGCAAATATTTATCTGTTTCCTGTCATGTGCATACAAGACAGCTATCTCCACAAGGAGAGGGGTTGGAGGCGGAGCTAAGGCAAAACAGAAAGTGAAGGGGGAGGGGCCTGCAAATTGTATTTACATCAGTTTTTAAGTGTTTAAGACCTGCACAACTTCAAAGTTCAGTTTTAATAGCAATCATGCACTAAATGTCACCCTCCATCACCTGAGGAGTCTGTCCGTCTGTCCGTCTGTCTGTCACTTGCTTGTGAGGTGAATGAGGCTAATTTAAAAAAAAGGGTTCAATAAAGATTGAACCACTGGGCCAATGTGACCCACTGGCTTTTCAGGACCGGTTTTATTTCATATGAGGTGCAGGCATGTTTCACGAACACGCCCACGCCCATGTCAGTCAAAGTTTCCTCAAACTCAGGAAGGTCAGGGTTTCATCTGCTCCATTTTCTTTCTCAGGTTTCACTTCTGACACCATGTAATATATACCGAAGGATTGGAAAGGACCCCCCTCTTCAAACCCAGTTGTGAAGGTTCAGGAATTCTGGATTTGACTCCCTGTTTTACGTGAAGGTGTGTTTCCGGGGTTGTTCATTCCTAATATGCTTCTCTTGACCAGTCTTCCCTGATCGTTTGCAGCTGTATAAGATCAGACTGAGTGTGTGTCTGTGGACGTGTTGTCCTCCTCTACTTCCATCCCTGCTACTCCATCCTTTGGCCATCCCTCGATGTTCCTTTGTTTCCCTTCACAGTTTGACTTTCGTTTGGGTAAGTCATTGTTGTTTTCCTTTCTGAGCAGCACATTTTGTTTTGTTTGCGATAAGGGACTTTGTTACTCCTGCCTCTGGACCTCCTGCATTTGCGTCCTTTCCTTTGAAGAGCCCACAGACTGGGTGAACCAGACCACATGAGTCAAGAAGAAGAACACAGGTGCATTAGGAGTCTGCCTTGATCCTAAAGATCGGAATGAAAACATTAAAAGAGCATTATCAAATCCTCCCACGAGAAGAGATAATGAGTGAAATGTCTGGTGCAAAGCTTCTCAGCAAACTACATGCTTCACATGGGTTTTGGCAGCTGCGGCTAGACCCAGAAAGAAGCAGGTACACTACCTTCAACACTTTTTGGGCATCAATGTTTTTTTAGGATCCCATTTAGCATCAAATCAGCACCAGAGATCCTTCACAGAGCAATGGAGTCCATCATAGAAGGTTTGGAAGGGACCAGAGTCTACAGTGATAATTTGGTTGTCTGGGGAAAAACACCACAGCAACATGATGAAAGGCTGGAGAAACTCTTACAGAGAGTTAAAAAGTGTTAGACAGAGTTAAAAACGGACTAAAACTGAACACGGAAAAGTGTCTGTTTGGGGTCACAGAGATGGCTCTTTGGGAGACAAAGCTCACGAGTGAACGAGTGGGGATGGGGTTAAAACTTTCACACACTCTTTGTTTAATCTCATTGTTATTTTACGCTCTGTATACTGCTTGTCTTATAAGATAATTGTACACGTCAGAGAATATATCTTGTACAAGTTGCTTATCTTCATGTCATCTGTGACCTCCTTATTTTCAATAAAAGCCTCAAGAGGCCACCAGAGGGGGGGTGCGGACAGAGACGAGAGCAGCTGAGATGAGGCTGAGTTCTCTGTCCGTCCTCCGTGATGATGTATGAAAAACTTACTGACTTTGTCTTTCTTCCTTATTGTGTGTTTAATAAATGTTAGGTCGTTTAAACCTGACAAGTGGAACCTGACCAGTCGAAAGTGCAAGCCATATTAGACATGACGCTGAGAAAAGGGAGTGCTGCGAGCCATGGGAATGATCGAATTCCTGGCTAAGTTCATTCCTATCTTCCAAAGCAGCATGTGTCAGGACAACACAGGGTTTGAGTGGACTGCTCGATATGCGAAAGAGTGGAAAACATTAAAGGAAAATGTAACTGTAGAGCCAGTCCTCGCATTCTTTGATCCATCAAAAGCAACAAGGATCTCCACTGATGCCTCAAAAGATGGCTTGGAGCTGTGCTGCTCCAAATGAACGGAGACAAATGCCAGCCTGCAGCAAATGCCGATCAGCAGATCACTGACAGAGACAAGCAACGATATGCACAAATAGAAAAAGAGACTTTGGGCTTAATGTTTGGATGTATAAAGTTTGACAGTTATGTGTATGAATTGCCAACCTTTACAGCAGGGACTGACCCCAAACCACTCATATCTGTCAGAAAAAATAACCTCAATGACATGTCGCCCAGAATATAACGTATGATGATGGCAGCACGGCGTTACGACTTTGAGCTAATTTACACGCCAGGAAAATACATCGTGCTGGCGGATGCTTTATCACCAGCACCAGCACAAAACAGTGACATGCCGGTCAACTCTACAACTGATGATGCTGACACACAAATCAACACGGTGAATGCTTCACTCCCAGCATCGGATGTCATGTTGCAGAAAATGATGCAGGAGACTGCCAAAGATTCACTGCTGCAGAAAGTGTCCCACCATATCCGAAGTGGTTGGTCAAACGGAGTCTGCCCGCAGTTCTACTTTTGTGTACGGCTAATGGTCTGGTGCTGAGACAAGACAGGATTATCGTCCCACATTCCATGTGCCAGGACTTGCTTCAGCACTTCCATGAGGGACATCTTGGCACAGAGAAATGTAGGACAGCCAGACAAGCAGTCTATCGGCCAGGCATCAACAAAGATATTGAGGAGATGATACGGAAATGTGAAACATGTCTTGACCATCACTACAAACAAACAAAAGAGCCGATGCTAATAGCGGACCCACTGTACCGTGGCAAGCCAAATGATCTACGACAGAGCAGCGCGGTGTCTGGAACCTCTTCAGGAAAACGATGTTGTGAGGATTGAGGGTCCGGATTTTTGAGATGTTCTTCACATCAGTAGAAAAACTTCATGACAGTGATTATGAGAACTGAAACTCTAAATATGTTTATGTAACATTTTTTTATTGAAAAATGTAAAAGAGATTAAACCCTGATTCTTCCAGTGTGACTAAAACCACAGGTGTGAAACATAAAACATGAAAGGACAAGAAAGAGACAGAGAGTAGACAGTGATGGGTGCGGTGTGTGCAGTGTGGTGACTGTGTGATGTGTTGTGATGTGACAGGCAGATACATGTAAACAAAGTATTCATAACAAAAGGAAAGAGAGGAACAAAAGCTCTTTATTCTTTATACTCAAATTAGTGTGTATGTATTTGTGTGTCTAGGTTGGAGGGAGACGGAGAGGGAGAAGGAGAGGAGAGGTAGAGGGATGGGGAGAGGGAGAGGGAGAGGGAGAGGGAGAGGGAGAGGGAGAGGGAGAGGGAGAGGGTTCAACACATCCTTTATTGAACAATGTCAAAGAACAATTATGATTAAAACAATATTTTTCTTGAAAAGTAATTAAAACTGAAACAAAAGGTCATTACTCTCCCCCCCGATACAACATAACACACCCCCCACACACCAATTATTTACAAAGGCTGCCAAGTTGTTTACCAGTCTGTAGTACGCGTATTCCACTCGGAGGCGAGCCTTCACGAGGCCCTTAAAAACCTCGAGTGGATCCACGCCCCCGGAGCCTGCCATCCGGTTTTTTCTGGTCAGCCAGATTGCCAGTTTAGCAGTCCCGTTTACAAAGTTCATCAATGTGACTACTGATTTTTTTTTTTGCTACATACCTAGGCCCGAAAATAAACAAATTGAATGAAAAAACCACCCCAAAACCGTGAAACCACCTCCTCAACAGGTGAAAAAGAGCCACGAGTCGTTGACATTGTACAAATAAATGTGTTGTTGTTTCCACCTCCGAACAGAATATACAAAACTCCCCCACACTAGGATCCAGGTGAGCTCTGTATCTGTTCGTAGCTATACTCCCGTGTACAATCCTCCACTGGAGGTCTGCTGTCCTCTTATCAATGGGCAGCTTGTACAGGGACCGCCAACTGCCCTTCGGGGACAGGCCCGGGCCAAACAACTCAGTCCACCCTGACACCCGTATGTCCATCAGTGAGCGCCAGTTCATTGTCTTCACACACATTTGTGAGTGAAGCAGTGTCTATCCAGCCTGGACCGCATCCATAGAGAAAACGCTGAGCGGTCCGAAGCCTAAAGGACGTGATCCTGGATTTGACATCTACGAGCCCCTGTCCTCCCTCCTCGACGGGTAAGCTGAGTCCAGCCGCCCGTATCCAGTGCCTGCCCGCCCAGAAGAATTTTACCAGAGCCTTCTGGATCTCCTCCACTAGACCATTAGGCGGCGACAGAACCGTGAGCCTGTGCCAGAGGGTCGAGGCGACCAAGTTGTTGACCACCAGAACCTTACCCATATAAGACAGCTGGGGGAGAAGCCACTTCCATTTAGATAACCGAGCACACACCTTCTCCAGACTACCTACCCAATTTTTCACCACCATGCTATCCTACACTTTAAGTCCCCCCCTCCCCCACCTCAAGCCCCCTGGAAGATGAGGGGTATCCTGGTCTCTCCAGTGACCCACCAAAAGAGCCTCACTCTTGCTCCAGTTCACATTTGCGGAGGAGGCAGCTTCATACACGGATAGGGTCTCTGCTACCCGAGTCACGTCTGCCCCCAATGAGACGAAAATGTTTACGTCGTCCGCATAAGCTGACACCACAAAGGACCGACACAACCCCGGCAGCGCAAGACCCCCGAGTCGAGCCCTCAGCCTGCACAGCAGGGGCTCAATTGCAAGGCTAAAGAGCTGCCCCGAGATCGGGCATCCCTGCTTTATCCCCCGTCGTACAGGAACTGGCCGACTCAATCCCCCCCTTAATTTTACCAAACATTCGGCACCACTGTACAACAAGCGCAACCAGGACAAAAACACCTCCCCAACACCAAAAGCCCTCAGTGTCAAAAATAAATAAGAGTGATCCACCCTGTCAAATGCTTTTTCCTGGTCCAAGGACAAAACCCCACATTTTAAATTATAAGCCTCACACACATCAAAAATGTCCCTTATCAAAAAAATATTGTCCATAATTGACCTTTCAGGTATGCAATAGGTTTGGTCCAGATGTATTATGTTGTCCACGCACTGTTTTAACCTGTTTGATAAAGCTTTGGAGAGTATTTTGTAATCCATGCACAACAGTGCCACCGGTCGCCAGTTCTTGAGCAGAACCCTATCCCCTTTTTTCGGCAGTAGTGTAAGCACTGCCCGTTGACAAGAGACAGGGAGGGATTAGCTTCTGTAGCTGTCCATCAGAAATTCATGTACATCCGGGCCAATGATGTTCCAGAAGTGTTAAAAAAAATCTGCGGAGAGTCCGTCGATGCCCGGCGTCTTGCCAATTGCCATCTGTTTGACCGCCACCGTCAGTTCCTCCAGCGACAGGTCATTATCTAAGCTGGCCCTCTCTTCTGAGCTCAGCCGAGGAATCCTCTCCAACAGGTCAGCTCTGCTTTCTTGACAGCACGGCTCTGCCTCATACAGCTCGGAGTAGAATGTCACCGCGTAGTCGCGCATCTCGGCTCCGTCGGTGGTCAGACGCCCTCCAGGCAATCTCAAACATGGCATCGACTTTGCCTCTACCGCAGATTTTTCGAGGTTGAAAAAGTAAGAGGTCGGCGCGTCCGTATCCCTTAATCTTAGGACGCGCGACCTGATCAACGCTCCTTTCACACCTTCCCATAGGAAAGGAGCTCAACGCCGACCTCTTTTCTTGAAGTGCTCTTCCTTTTTCATCCTCCGGGCACTCCACCAGCCCATCCTCAATCCCTTTAATAGCCTCCTCCAGGACTCTTACAGTTTCCTTTAGGGCAGCAGTAGAATGGGCCGTATACTGCTGGCAAAAAACACGGATCTGGGCCTTCCCCACCTCCCACCAGTGCCTAATGGAACCGAAAGACTCCTTACGGTTCCTCCAGAGCTCCCAAAAGGTCCTAAAAGTGTCGCAAAAACGACTGTCCTGGAGGAGACTATTATTAAAGTGCCAGTATGACCTCCCTCCCTCACCTTTGGAGACAACCAGTGTGGTGATGGCTAGATGGTGGTCCGTGAAACCAACAGGAGATATTTCACACTGAGAGACACCCGATAACTGTGCCCGTGAAATATATATGCGATCCAGCCTTGCGGCCGAAACAACACCATCCCTAACCCTCACCCACGTGTACTGTTTTACCCTTGGATATTTCGCCCTCCATTTGTCCACCAGATCCCAACGCTGAATCGCAGCCTTGAGGCTCCGAGAGGATACCGGGTGAGGCTCTTCTTGTGTCCTGTCCAGTGTGAAGTTTATCGTGCAATTGAAATCCCCTGCAACCACAAGTTTATGATTCTGCCAGTGTTGGAGTTCATGATTTAGTTTATTAAAGAAGAGCCTCCTCTCGGAGCCAACGTTTGGAGCATATACATTGACAAAACAATAATCTGTATCGTCAATTTCTGCTCTGATAAACGCCAACCGCCCTGGAACCACGTCAGCCACAGAGATTTCACGGCTTCACGGCTAGCGACTTTCGAAAAAGTATCGCTACCCCTGCACTAAAATTTGACCCGTGGCTGAGCACTAGCCGTCCATCCCACCACAAATTCCAATCCACCTCATCTGCCGGAGTGGAGTGTGTTTCTTGCAAAAAGGGTATATCTAGCTCTTTTTGTACTGCTACCTCACGGATCAGAAACCTCTTTTCACTATCCTTTCCCCCATTCACATTCAGAGAACCTACCCGTAAACCCTGCATGAGATAGACAGCTAGCAGAACAGAACAAGATAACAGTAAAAAATCCATCACAACAAAAAGACCTTTATGTGAAAAACACATTTTTCAATTTACTTTGTTTGTCTGGTCCGTAGACCCGTTCTACCTGATGCGGTCTTCCTCAGGGCTGTGATGTGTTTTTTCAGACGAAAACGTCTTCTTTCATCGAGTAGGTCAAATCCTACCTGTCTTTTCAGGACACTGACTGACGTTATGAATTTATCAGTGTCACTGAAATAATCAGTTATTTTAACAGACCTTTTATAGGTCTCTTCTAAAAAATGATTTATTTCCTCCAGAGTATACAGTTCCCTGTTCCCAGCTCCGCTGTCGCATCAGATTCCGAGTCACAGTCCATATCATCTATGCAACCAATTTCTTCTAAGTGCCCTATTCCACTTCCTTCACCATCTGCAGAGTCAGTTCTAACACTCTGGCCAGGGCAAACAACCAAACCTTGGCTGCAAGATGGTTCAGCTAACTCAAAGTTGCTATCATGCACAAGACCAACATTTTTCCCCATTTTTTCCCCGGCCAAAAACACAACCGGCTCCGTCTCGGCCACCACGGCCGGACCGACAGCGACACCCCCGGCAGGGCCAGAAGCACTCCCCGCCCCAGCACGAGCTGATGAGCGCACTGCCGCTAGGGAGCCCCCCCAGACACCGCCAGAGGCATCCACCGAAAGACCGGCAGAAACACCGGCCGAAGGACCGGCAGAAACACCGGCCGAAGGACCGGCAGAAACACCGGCAGTTACCCCGACCGATGAGGCGGCAGCGGAAATGTCCGAAACGTCCGCAGCGACGCCGTCCGACAAGCCGGCAGCGGGACCGATATCGGTCTCCGCAGACGGCCCGTCCCCAGCGCCACCGCCGGAAACACTCCCGACCCCGCCTCTGCCCCACCCTCCCGTTGCTTATGTGGACATGAAAAACGTTTGTGACCCACGACCCCACACTCAAAAAACTTTAACTGACCTGAGCTTGCATAAACCATATAGGACCCATCGCCGTGCTTCACCCGAAAAGAAACTTCTAACGTTTGTGTAGCACCCTCTAAGAAGAAGTTTGAGGCACGAGGTCGTGGTTAGAAACTGGGTTTAATCCACTTCAATCAATCCCGTGAGAACTGAGTTACAAAGAAATAATAAAAGAGAATAGACAAATAAAATACATGTTCACATCATAACTGAACAACTTGTTAATACTCATTACAAAAAAATAATTACACATGCAAACTTACATAAAGAAAATACATATCTTGCATGACCCGTTCGAGTTACGACCCGTTACGATCATTACAGCACTGTTTATTCACGTACCTCGTGGGCTGCCTTCATCTTACAAGGGGCTAAATCTTATCTTGCTTCCTTGTCTTGTCCTTCTAGAATTATCTACTTTACTTATTATTTACCTCTCTTCTGTTGCTCTGTTGCTCTATTCCTCTATTCTTACTCTTAATACTCCTTTCTTGACGTTTCTTCTATGTGTTCGTTTTTGTACGTTTTTACTTGTTCCGGGTCGGAACGCGATGTCGCGCTAATTAGTTCCGCATCAGTAATACAGTTAGAAACAACACGAGAAAAGAAAAAAAAATAAATAAATAAAATAAAATCAAAATAGCTAAAAATTAAAGAAATGACATATTACTAAACTGCTTATGAGAGTTACAGTTACAGTTTGTGTTGGTGAATCCAAAAACATAAACACCTGCCTACGCAGTGACAAAATGTGCTTAAGCTTCGGGTCCTTACACCCCAAACTAACCGCTCTGAACTTGCTCGCAAATTTGCCGAACCGGCTCAGCTCCTTCTCCAGCTGTTCATTGGTGATAAACGGAGGGACGCCAGACACAGCGACGCGTGTCGATGGTACCGATAATGGCGCCACCTGCACGTATACACCACCAATGAACACCCCGCTTCCTATTAAATCTGGTACCTGGTTCTCATCGGACACGAACACCACCACGGTCTTATTCATCCGCGAGGCGAATACGATGTTCCCGTGTCAGATTTGATCCCCGACCGCCAGTAGTACTTCCTCAATAGAGCCGCCTTTTTCTGGCGGGACAATCCGCACCCCGTGACGGATTGACGGAGACGGCACCGCGGCGGACGCCATCCCCAACAACCCACCACCCGGCTCGACAAATATAGACAACACAAGCCCACTTACCCGACCATGCAGTGGAAAGACAGAAGGAAAATCCCAACACCGTGAAAAAACAAGTCGAAAATCAAAATTCGCATCTCTCGCACGCTGCACCTCCGACCACCGCTCACGCTCACTCTCACACCACGCCCACCGGAAACAGAGGAGAGGAGAGGAGAGGAGAGGTTTTTTAGGTTTTAACGAGTCCTTTATTGAGCAGTGCAAAAACCAATACAATCAACCTATCAACCCATCAAAAGAAAAACTAAAACTGAAAAAAAAGATCATCATTCTCTCCCCCAACACGGCATAAAGCCCCCCCCCCTAAAAAAAAAAACGACAAAAACTGGGCAGTGAAAGACCACAGAGCCGAGCTCTCAGCTTGCACAGCAAGGGCTCAATAGCAAGGCTGAAAAGTTGCCCTGAAACAGGGCATCCTTGCCTGATCCCCCGCTGCACAGGGATCGGTCGACTTAGTCCCGCCCTCATTTTCACCAAACATTCAGCACCATTGTACAACAACCCCAACCAAGACAAAAATATTTCCCCAACACCAAAGGCCCTCATTACAGAAAATAAATATGAATGATCTACTCTATCAAAAGCCTTCTCTTGATCCAGAGACAAAATGCCACAATTTAAATCATAAACTTCACACAAATCAAACACATCCCGCATCAGAAAAATGTTGTCCATAATTGTCCTGTCAGGCACACAATAAGACTGATCCAGATGCACGATGTTGTCCAAACAATCTTTTAGTCTATTTGAAAGCGCTCTAGAGAGAATTTTATAGTCCGTGCAAAGTAAGGCCACTGGCCTCCAGTTCTTTAGCAGAACCAGATCCCCTTTCTAGGGCAGTAAAGATAAAACTGCCCGTTGGCAGGAAATAGGAAGAGATCCCGTCCTGTAGCTGTCCAACAGAACTTCATGAACATCTGGGCCAAGGATGTTCCAGAAGTGTTTATAAAAGTCTGTAGAGAGCCCATCAATTCCAGGCGCTCGCCCAAGAGCCATCTGATCGACAGCCAGAGTCAACTCCTCCAAGGTTAGCTCACAATCCAATGCAGCCGCCTCTGCCGAGCTAAGCCGAGGAAGACCGTCAAGGAGATCAGACCTGCTCTCCATGCAACACGGCTGCTGCCCAAAGAGGGCAGAGTAGAAATCCACGGCATAGTTCAGCATCTCAGTCTGATCAGTAGTTAGATGTCCTCCAGGCAACCTCAAACAAGGCATCAGTTTTGTCTGAGCAACCGACTTTTCGAGGTTAAAAAAGAAAGAAGTCGGAGCATCCATGTCCTTCAGTTGGAGGAAACGAGCTCTAACCAGCGCTCCCTTCACACGTTCATGTAAAAAGGAGCTCAGCGCCGAATTCTTCTCCTGGAGCAAACGGCCAGCGCCAGGATCCGGGCACCTCAGCAACCCCTCTTCAATAGTTTTAATAGACTTCTCCAGTTCACAAACAGTAGCTTTTAATGCAGCAGTGGAATGTGAGGTATATTGTTGACAAAAAACACGAATCTGAGCTTTGCCCACTTCCCACCAGTGTTTTATGGAGCCGAAAGAATTCTTATGGGCCCTCCACAGCTCCCAAAAGCACCGGAATTTTATGCAAAAAGTGCTATCCTGGAGAAGTTTATTATTAAAGTGCCAATATGATTTAGCCCTCACACCTGGTAAGACTACTAAAGTCGCAGTGGTGAGATGATGGTCTGTGAACCCAACAGGGCTGATGTCACTATAAGCAACACCTGATGACAAGTTCCTGGAGATGTATATACGATCCAGCCGTGCAGCGGTCACCACACCATCCCTAACCCGAACCCATGTGTACTGCCTAACCCCTGGAAATTTCACCCTCCACGTGTCCAATAAATCCCAACGTGTAATTACAGTCTTAAGGCTCCGAGAAGATACTGGATGAGGTTCGTCATGTGTCCTATCCAGAGTAAAATCCAAAGTGCAATTAAAATCACCGGCAACTACGAGTTTATCGTGATGCCAATGTTGTAATTCATTGTTGAATTTATTGAAAAAGGAAACTCTCTCGGAGCCATGATTTGGAGCATAGATGTTTACAAAACAAAACACTGTATCATCTATCTCTGCCCTAATGAATACTAATCGGCCTGGGACAACCTCGGTCACAGAAATGATGCTCACAGATAGATTCCTCCTAAACACTATCGCTACACCTGCACTGAAATTTGAGCCATGGCTGAGAACGAAATCACCGTCCCACCACAAGCCCCAGTCTGCCTCATCTGCAGGAGTAGAATAAGTTTCCTGCAGAAAAAATACATCAATCTCCTTTTGGACTGCAATTTCACTAATTAAAGTTCTCTTATCCCTGTCCCTCCCACCGTTCACATTCAAGGTACCAACCCTAAAGCCCTGCATAAGAAGGTCAGAGAAGAGAAAAACAGCAAAAAGACAAAGGAAAACACAGTAAAGAAAGAAGCCCATGTGATGCATCATCATGTAGACTACTTCATTTGTCTAGTCCTCATGCTCATTCTACCTGAGGCAGCTTTCCTCAAAGTTGTGATATGTTTCTTCAGACGGAACTGTTTCCGTTCATCCAAGAGGTCAAAGCCCACCAGTCTCTTAAGCACACTAACAGATCGAATGAATTTATCAGTATCACTGAAGTAATCACTGACCTTGACTGACCTTTTATAAGTCTCGTCCAAAAACCTGTTTATATCCTCCAAGGAATACAAATCATTGGACCTATTACCAGTGTCCACAACAGATGCAGCATCCGATTCAGAGTCGTAATCCATGTCATCCACGCAAGAACCCTCTTCAACAGTCACAGAACCGCCTCCATCACCATCCACAGAAATATCAGCACGAGATTGAGCAAGAAAATCAACTATAACCTTTTTTTTTTTTGCCCTTGTTTGCACATATATTTATGATTGA
>CM026201.1:1990680-2029919 GCA_014839995.1 Xenentodon cancila
TTGTGTCCCACGTCCCCACACTCAAAACACTTCATCTGCCCCGAACTTGCATACACCATGTAAGAACCGTCACCATACTTCACCCTGAATGATACCTCCAGAGTCTGTGTCGGCAACTCCAAGAACATAAATACCTGCCGTCGCAAAGACAGAATGTGCTTAAGCTTAGGGTCCTTACACCCCAAACTCACTGTTTTAACCTTGCTGGCAAACTTTCCAAATCTGCCGAGCTCTTTTTCAAGCTGTTCATCGGAAATAAACGGCGGGACACCGGACACAGTGATACGTGTCGAAGGCACCGACAGCGGTGACACCTGCACGAACATGCCGTTGATGAAAACCCCACATCCCACCAAATCAGGAACGTGGAGTTCATCGGTTAGGAACGCAACAACAGCCTTGTTCATCCGCGAAGCAAAACAAATGTTTTCATGTCCGACCTGCTCACCAACAGCCAGAAGAACGTCCTCCATGAAGACGCTGTTGTCCGGCGGGACAATCCGGACGCCATCCTCCAACAAGCCACCAATTAAAACCGCAATGAAGACAAAACTCAGTACACTTACCGATCATGCACAGAAGAAAAGGTGAGGAAATGAAATCCCCGAAACCGTGAAAACAAGTCAAAACCCCCGCCACTCACATGCTGCACCTCCGACCACCGCTCACGCTCACTCTCACACCATGCCCAGGGAGGGAGAGGGAGGGGGAGGGGGAGAGGGAGAGGGAGGGGGAGAGGGAGAGGGAGAGGGAGAGGGAGAGGGTCATATTGGATAAACATCTTAAAATTAACAAAAATTACAAATAGAAGTAATGACACACAGGCGTACATGAACAGGTGTAAGTACACATACTTAGACTTACATACTCATTTTTGTAATATGTATACAAATATATACGACTATTTATACTAACTAATACCAATATTACTAATAGTACGTAAATAGGGTTATTGATTGGTTTTAAATAATTCTATGAGGAGGTTTACATGATGTAAGGATACTTTGTTTTCTGTTTTCTGGGAGATAGTTGGAGAAACTAGGAGTGGATTTCTATAATTAACTGGAAGGTTGCCTACTTGTGTAAGTAAGTTATGGGGATGAAGGGGTGTTAGATTTTTAGTTAGAACTGATCTCGCGTCAGTTTTTCTTGATTCATGTGATCTTCCAACACTGTTTTCTTACCAGTGGGAATAGAAGTTCATTTCATTTGATGTGAGTGATGGATGTCGGAGTTCCACACAACCGATCAATCATTCATGTGTGTTGACATATTTATATGACATAAAGTGAGGAAACTTACTGGTTTACTTTGGATCTAGGTTGTAGCTATCATGTTAAAGTTAAAATATGATCAAAATTTAAAACTCAAGCTTAAAAGCAACAGTGCACATTTGTGCCTTTATTCACCTGCAGCTGAGAACAGGTGAGTCTCCAACCTGGATTTAAATAAACTGACTGTTTCAACTGATCTAGGATTTTTTGGTGTTTTTTTTTTTTTTCATTACCATACATGTCAGTATGGACATCGTGCACATGATGGATGTACGATACACACCGAAATCGGACCTCTGCTTTTAACCTATCAACTATATCAGCTGCTAGAACAAGCGCCCGGGGAGCAATTGGGAGTTAAGGGCCTTACTCAGAGGCCCCCAGTGATTTACCATTAAGAATAGCCCTGTGCTTTAACCTAGGTCCTCCACGCCCAAGCCCACCAGGAACCACTAGTAATCTTGTTTGTTCCAGACATGTGGAGCAGAGAAGCTGAAGGAAGCTTCTCCATGTCTGGTTCTGACTCTGGGAACTGATAAAAAACCGGATCCAGATGACCTGAAGGGTCTGGAAGGTTCATACTGGGTCAGGAGGTCACTGATGTATTTTGGTCCTGGACCATTCAGATCTTTATAGATCAACATGATCCACTGAGTGGTGCCTTTCACCTCCTCTGTTTCTCTTTTCCTTCTCTGTCTCTTCTTCACCTCAACCCTCAGTTATTAACAGTATCCCATAAGCATAATTGTGGTCCATTGTTCTTGTAGTTTGTTGTGCTTGTCTGGCCCTTCTTTTCCTCTTCTGAACATGGTCTGCAGACCAGAACCTCAGGAGCTGCTTGCTGACCTGCAGTTCCACCTCTGACCATCCCAGTATCTGCTTTCACCTGTCTGTATGGATGTCTGTTGGATACTTGCTGACATCCTGACCTGCAGTCCTCATCCCCTTGTATCACCGTCTATCCATATATCACCCATATACACAGAAGTCTAATTGGACTACTGATGATAGTTACTAATGTATCCTGTCTTGTACCTTTGACGGTGTCTCTATGTCTCTATTCTTTCTTATTTCTTGCTCTACCCGGCTGGCCTTCGGCAGGAGGGTCCCCCCTCATGAGCCAGGTCCTGCTCAAGGTTTCTTCCCTCTTAAAGGGGAGTTTTTCCCGCCACTGTTTGGCTTAAGGTTTTTCTTCCACTAGGGGAGTTTTTACCTGCAGCTGTTTATGCAATAATTGCTCGGGGGTCATGTTTTGGCTCTCTGGAAAGCACCTAGAGACAACGTGTGTTGTAATAGGCGCTATATAAATAGAATTGAATTGAATTGAATTGAATTGAATTGAATTGAATTGAATTGAATTGAATTGAATTGAATTGAATTGAATTGAATTGAATTGAATTGAATTGAATTGAATTGAATTGAATTGAATTGAATTGAATTGAATTGAACCAGCATCAGAACTTTAAAGTCTGTCCTCTGATGGACAGGCAGCCAGTGTAAAGACCTCAGAGCTGGACTGATGTGGTCCAGTTTTTTGGTCAGAGGGAGGACTGGAGCAGCAGAGTTCTGGATGAGCTGCAGATGTCTAACTGATCCCCCTGATACTCCGCCTATCAGGTGAGGGTACATGTGGCTGTGGAAACACAACAGAGATCACAACCTATGAACGGCTTACAAACCTGTCCCGTCCCGACCCCGGACGCATTGATGGAAACGGGGCTATAGGTGAGCACTCCAGCTATGTGTGGTCGTAATCAGGTAGGTTTGACTCGTGGTCACACAGGTTGAACACATGCTCCTGGCCTGTGTTAATATGTAACCCTACTAAGGCACACAGAGGGCAGCATACTCAACAGGGACAAAGGGATGCCAGAGAGGCGATAAAGACTATGATTAAACAAGCCACTCCCAGGATATATGTACGATATAAAAGTGTAATGCAAGAGTGAGTGAGCCCGAAACAGATTGAGATTGAAAAGGGACTCGGTGGTCCTGGTTTGGGCTAGATTAGAAGCAGCTTGATCAGTCTAGTCGGTCTTCCCCACGGTGACTCGTTGCATCTGTCTGTAGATCCAAATAAATGCACAACAGTTTTGCTGTCTCCTGAACATCGTTAATCTCATGCAGACCCCATTCCTCTTTGATTCCTCCGACAAGTTCTGGACAATTAGTTAAAGTACTTTTCAACCTGATACCTTGTATATGAGCTATCCAGAAGACATCAGCAGACCTCTATACTACCATCTAGCCTAACTTTCTACGTGATTATAAATAAGACAAAATCTGAAAATCAATAAGTTAAATTTGGAATTATTCATTTTGTTTACAAAATTGTCTAGATGTCTCTGTTGCAGTCCCACCCTCGGACCACCTCAGTGTCTACACCTGCTTGTATAGTGGTCTCTGTAGTCCACCAACTAACCAGGTACAAGTCTGACGGAGAACATGACTCCCTCTTAAAGGGGGCCATGTTCTGGTCTCTGTAAAGATCCTAGAGACAACTTGTGTTGTATCAGAAGCTATATGAATTGAATTGAATTGAATTGAATTGAATTGAATTGAATTGAATTGAATTGAATTGAATTGAATTGAATTGAATTGAATTGAATTGAATTGAATTGAATTGAATTGAATTGAATTGAACTCACAGCTGGCTGCTGTTAAGAGTGTTACCATGTATTTAGGGCATGACTTTGGAGCTCTGTGGAAACACCAAAAGTTTCTCAAATCTGATGGTAAGCCCATCTTCCACCGTGATAAAGTGGCATCCTTGTTAGAGGCTATCCTTCTGCCCAGTCCCTCGTGCACACACTGGTACTGATGACTTTTTCTCCAGGGGTAATGCCTCTTCTTTCTGTCTTCATCACCACTACCACAGCCTGACCTGCCTGATTGTCTCACAGCTCTTTAGTCCACATCGTGCACAACACGTATGTACGATACACACCGAAATTGGACCTCTGCTTTTAACCCATCAACTAGTTTCACTAGTGAGCAGTGGGCTGCTAGAACAAGCGCACAGGGAGCAATTGGGAGTTAAGGGCCTTGCTCAGGGGCCCCCAGTGATTTACCATTAAGAATAGCCCTGGGCTTGAACCTGGGTCCTCCACGCCCAAGCCCACCAGGAACCACTAGGAATCTTGTTTGTTCCAGATATGTGGAGCAGAGAGGCTGAAAGCTTCTCCATGTCTGGTTCTGACTCTGGGACTGATAAAAAAACCAGATCCAGATGACCTGAAGGGTCTGGAAGGTTCATACTGGGTCAGGAGGTCACTGATGTATTTTGGTCCTGGACCATTCAGACCTTTATAGACCAGCATCAGAACTTTAAAGTCTGTCCTCTGTTGGACAGGCAGCCAGTGTAAAGACCTCACAGCTCTTTAGTCCTCTGCCACGTTAACTAGTGCAAAGTTAACTAGTCCACCCACACTAGGTCATGCAGACTTTACGTTCTCTTTTGTACTTGAGACAGATGCAAGCAGTTTAGGTCTAGGTGCCATCCTTTACCAGACACAGGAGGGAAAGAGAAACGTGATAGCCTATGCTAGCAGGAGGCTCAGAGGGGCTGAAAAGACTGATCGCAACTACAGCAGCATGAAGCTGGAGCTTCTTGCTCTAAAGTGGGCAGTGACATAGAAGTTTAGAAGTTATCTCCTGGGCTCGAAGTTCACAGTAGTTACGGGCAATAACCCCTTGTGTCACTTATCTATGGCTAACTTGGGGGCCGTCCTGCAGCGATGGGTCTCCCAGCTGTCTGTGTTTGACTTTGATGTCAAGTATCGTCCTGGGCGTTGTAATTCTGTGGCTGATGTGCTCTCTCAACACCCACCGATGGGGGGGGGTAGGGTGGCCTGATGGGCGGAGATCTGGTTGTTGGCTGGATCGCTGCCGATGGTGGGCCATGGTAGATTTCTACCAACATTCCTCGATCTTCTGGATTCTCTGGACTTGCTGGGCTGGACCTTGGTCTGGGGACGACAGCTGGCCACTGGACCACAGTTGAACCTGCCGTTTGTCCTGCCGGTCTCCCCCTGGGTGGTGTCTGGGAATGGCTCCAATCTGGTCCCCCTGGCGGTGGGTTGACGTGCCACTCGTCCTGCTGGAGTTCACCAGGGTGCCTGTTTGGAACAAGCCTGAGAGTTTTGTGTGCCTGAGAGAAGTTTTTCGTTATTTTGTGAGTAGAGCTGGGAAAAGTCTATTGTTTTTATAGCATGTTCTGAGAATGGTTCCTGGTTTACAAAACATGTTTTGTACATCAGGATCTGTTCCCAAGAGCAGGGCCCGTCTGTGGGGAGGGGTTGGCCCCCCCATCTCACACACGGCCCTTGTACGAGAGAATAAAGTGACGGAAAGTCTCTGTCCGGGTTAGAGTCAGCTGCGGGTCACGTACGGATGCCCAGCAAGGTTGGAAGCCGCTTTTACCGGGACTGTTTGGCTCTCCAGTCCGTGTGTCAACGGTAAGGATGGAATGCTTTCCTATGATTGTTTTGAGCTATGCTCTGCAGGGGGTGAACGACACATTTCCTCCTAGCATCATAGTAAATGAGAATAATGCATTTATGATAAACTGAAGTTTGTAAGAGTAATGCATTCATGATAACTGAAGTGATTGTTTTGGGTGTGCTCTGCGGGAGATACAAGAGAAGTTGGTCCCAGCATCATAGTAAATGTGGTTTTATGCATATATGAAAACCAAAGTGATTGATTCTTCTTCAGTCACAGTAAGTGTGATTTTGTGTGTGTGAGTGTGTGTGAAATGCCTGTATGATATTCTATATGTGTGCTTCATTTATATAATCCAAGATATATCCTTTATGTGTGCTTTGCCTATATAACCAAATAGATTGCTTATGCTATGCTTTGCGGAAAAAAAAAAAAAAAAAAAATATATATATATATATATATATATATATATATATATATATATATATATTCATCAGAGTCTGTGTGTGCGCTCTGTGTGCCTACCTCCGACGGACCTGAGAAAATTTCACACAACAAATACGATTCCACCCAGCACGATTCCAGCCATTTTCAAATATTTTAGCCATCCTAATTTTCCCAGCCAGTCCCAGAAGCTTTTAATTTGCGTGTTCCAATTGGAATTTTTTACATGTTCATCTCTTAGCCGCTTCATTTCTTTCAGGACTCCAGTCAAACTACCATTGGAGCCATGCTTGCAACATTCTTCCCCAATTATATCACAAATTCCCTGATCCCCCGCCATTCGCGTTTCTATGACAAAGCTATTTTGTAGTGTCATCACAGACGTTGCATGCAATTGTTCCCGCACTAGTGCCACCCCTTTAATAGTAAAATTCATGAATCTTTGCTGGTTATACCAAAGGAGATTAACCCAACGACTATTTCGAGCTATGTATTGAGTATTGGAGATAGTTCCAACAAATGGAGTGGATCCTAACCCTCTCCCGGTTTTTATCCATGAGGATGCTATAGCGGTTTGGTCTTCAGGCACACCTAAGGGGAATTGATCCCAAGGGATATAAATTTCATCAGATTTTTTCCAATTCCATTCCCACTCTGGATTGGTTTTTTGAGCCTCCCGTGTTTTTCTGAGGTGCGTCTGATCTTGATTTGATTTCTGCGTACTCAAAGATAATTGTCCTGTTATCATTGGAGCACATATTCCCGTCCAATTTGCAGGTAATTGTGATATCATAGTGACTTTATGTTCACACGTCCAGAAAATATCTCCCAGTGGCTTTGTTCCATTCCCCAAGTCTGGTATCCTATATAGGATGAGTGTTGTGGATCAAGGAATCGAACCCCAGAGCAGAGAACCAAGGAAAGTGGAACTGATTTATTTATGACCAGGAACAAAAACTATTGCAGTCCAACCAGGCAGGATCAAGGCTTGGCAGAAGCAGAATCCCCATAGATGAACTGGACTCAACACTTGGAACCGGACGGAATCTTCTGGCAACCATGAGTGGTGAGAAGGCCTGGTAAATAGGTTGAGGCTGATGAGGGGATTGAGTGCAGGTGTCCGAAGTTGCTGACCACACCCCTGCCATCCACATGGTCTGCAACACAAAGAAGGGGAGGGTAAAAACACCACAGAGCCTCCACAACCATCACAATGAGTTTTGTTGGTAGATTACATGTCCCCTGTTTAAGACCATTTGTTTACACTGAATTCGAGCTTTTGGGCTGGTTTCACATAGTTTGATAGTTGCTGTGGCATTTCCATTACGGAGTTTTGGGTACCATGTTAATCTGCTGCATCTCACCAATTCCCCCGTGTCCGTCATCTAGTTTGAGCTTCTATATTCAACTTTCTCCAGTTCTTCTCCTCGTACATTACAGAAAGAGAAGATGATATCATTTTGATATCATACCCACTGTCAGTGTAAATTATTGCCCTCTTGTTAGCTGCTGCTTGCATGCGGCGGTCAGTGCTTTAATCTCCGCTAATTGGGCGGAGCAGGGCTGGTCCACACTCACAGATAGTACTTTGGTGAAAGTACGATCACGATTAATTTGAACTATACCATATCCTGCCTTGTTCCCCGTCTCACCCCTAACTAATGAGCCGTCAACGAACAAGGTCAGGTTGGACGGGATTGGGTGGTTGTACAATTCATCTCTTACTTTCATAAAGGTATCCATCTCCTTGAGACAATCATGGGGCTCACCTTCTGTCGGCAATACCATCCTCGTGGCCGGATTTATTGCAGTGCATCTCAGCACCGTCAGGTCTGGTCCTGAAAGCAGGATCTCGTAACCTGTTTGTCGTGCTTAGGTTATCACAAAACATGGGCTTGTAAGCATTGCTTGCAGTTGATGCGACGTGTACAAAAATACTGGATGGCCCATAGTGATTACAGAGGCCTTTTTGTATGCGAAGGCGGCTGCCGCTAGCCCCTGATAACAGGGTGGCAGCCCTGCCTCCACACTATCTAATTTTGCGCTGTAGTAAGAGATTGGTTGTTTACCTTGTGGAGTCTCTTGCATCAACACTGCGCATGCATACCCATGTCTTTCTGCCACAAACAAATGGAATGGTTTGCCGTAGTCTGGATTGGCTAGGGCTGGGGCAGTCTGGAGATCTTTTTTCAACATCTGGAATGGCCCTTCTGCCTCGTCAGTCCAATGTAGTCTGGCTGACTGTTGTCCTTGTCCTGCTGCTCGGATTAATGCTCTCAATGGGGCTGTTTTGAGAGCATAATCACAAACCCAGGGTCTGCTGTAGCTTGCCATACCAAGAAAAGACAACATGTGACCAACAGTCTCAGGTTTTGGTATTTTACTTATGGCTTCCAGCTGGCACGGTGCAATTTGTCTTTTGTCCCCACTTAGCTGTCTGCCCAAATATTCTACTGTTGTTTGACAGAATTGCAACTTTTTCTTACTCACTTTGTGACTTCTTTTCGCCAGAGCTGTCAGCACAGTGATAGAATCTTTCTCACATTGTTCTTTTGAAACAGAACAAATCAAGATGTCATCGACATACATCAAGGTGGTCGACTGTATGTCCAAATGACAGAGATCATTTGCAAGAACGCGATTGAAAATGGAGGGAGAGTGTACAAACCCTTGTGGTTGACCCTTATAAGTGAAGGCAAACAAATACTGAGAATCAGGATGAACTGGTACACTGAAAATTGCTGAACACAGATCTATCACCGTGAACCATTTTGTGCCTGGTGGTATGTTGGACAACAACGTGTGTGGGTCAGGTACAATGTGCATTTCTTCGGCAACAATAGCATTAACTTGCCTTCAATCATGTACTAGTCTATATTCATTACCACCTGGTTTTTTGATGGGAAAGATTGGGGTGTTGCATGCACTCTTTGTTTTTACTAAGACTCCTGCATCTACTAATATCCTGCTATGATGGGATTTATACCGTCTATGGCATCCTGCCTAAGGGGATATTGCTTTTGGTAGGGTAATCTAATGTTTGACTTCAAACTGAATCTTTGTGGCTCAGCTGATTTCACTAGCCCTAGATCTGTCTTGTGTTGGGACCATACTCGTAATGGGACCTGTTCTAATAGTTCTAATTGTTCTTTCGTTATTACCATGTGCCTCTCCCGCGGCATCTTAACCCTTTCCGCTATTACCTCGTCTGCATGTGTGCATGTGATTTTGAAAAATTGTCCATCTGGAAAAATACAGACTTTGTGCCAGTCTGTAGGAGTCCAAACTTTGACTTGTCTTGCAGCGTCGATCATAGGACCTAAATCATGTGACTCATATTTATCAGCGATTAATAGAGTGACATGAGGTGACGAGTTGGGGACTTGGAACCAGTCTTTGATCTTATCTTCTGCAAATTTCACAGCCGCAGCCGCTCCTTGAGGTCCTACTATGATGTCTTCACACTGGATGACTGTAGTTTTGTTGTTAATGTTTTCATCCCAGCTTTTCTCAAAATCCTCATGAATTTGGTCTCTGTCATAAAGCATGGTATAGTGGAGTGGGAGTGTTGGCTCTCTAGCCATGTCATAGTGAGCTTGACATGGCTTGACCCTGAACTTGAGCAAGAGGTGGTGACATTGTAGGTGCTTGTGTTACCGTTCCTTCTCCTGGTCCTCCCTCTGGCTCGGGAGCAGCCACACTTACTGCTGCTTGAGGCTTAGGTCTCTCTTTCCTTCTTCTGCTTTGCCAGTTCACCTATTTGTAATTGAGTCAGCTTAGTCGCCAGCACCTTACTCTGATCGTCCAGGGCCTGCTTTTCCGCTCTGTGTGCATTCACATAATGGATCATATGCTCAGAGAAAACAGGCCAGTCCATTTTCATCAATCCCACCACCCCATTCAACTTGGCTCGTACTTCCTTGGGCATGGCATTTTTCACATATAGCATGAACAACGCCTTTGTTGAATTATTGTCATTCCATTCACTCCCAGTTTCAGCCTTCTACATTTTCTGATAGTCATGCAAAAACTGTGAGGGGCTGTCACAATCCTTCAAACACTCTTCTCCAGCTTACCTGGATCCATGCGTGAGGAGTACTTATCTCTTAGGGCTTGCCACACCTGAGTCCGTATCAAGTCAAAGGACACCTCATCATGGTGATGTGTAGTCATCATTCTCGAGTATCCAGCCATCTAGAATATTTCTGCGGTGGCAGCTCGTCCTGCTGCTTTTATCAGCAGAGCCTTGATGTCTCCTCCTGCCAGCTTAATTCCTCCTGTGATTTCCATGAGCTTCTCGATCCATTTGTCCGCTCCATCTGTCAAAGGGGTTAATTTGCCTGCAAGGGTTATCATGTCCATAAATGACCACGGCACATACCGAAAGGTGTTCTTGGGTCCTTTGGCCAACAGGGGGCACATTCCTTCTGCTTGTTCCTGTCGTGAGGTCTTCTGATGTGGGTCTTTCTTCATGTTTTGCTTTCGCAATACCCTCCCGTCTCTCGCCTTCTCTTCGTCCACCTGTATTTTAAGATCAATGGCTTGAGGTGGCTGAATCTTGGAGTATGTACTTGGCGTATACTTACTCCCGTAGGCAGACAGAGATGAGCGAGGGCTTCCATTTTCGTGTTCTTTCTCCTGGTCCTTGTATTCCTCCATACCAGAACCTTCTTCGTTTTCAACATCCATAGATCCACTTGACATACTGTCTCTATCTTCGCCGTCATCTTCTTCTCCAGATGACTCTTTGTCACTACCAGACATAGTTTTTGGCTGATCCTCCTGTATCAGACTTCCAGCAGTCTTTGGTGGTAGTTGGAATTTGTTTTGCATACTGTAGCCTTTCAGTTGTCTAAGCTGTTGTTGTTCTTCTCTTTCTAACTCTCTTATTCTGTCATTGTCTCTAACTTTTCCCTCGGCTTTCTTATGTATTGTTTTTCCACATCTAAGTTACTTTTTTACATGTTGAGGCGCATGTGTCCCTCTGCCTGTCATATACCTCTCCGTCTGACTCTTCCTTTTCCTCATTTATTCCAATTTTTATTCTTCCCGTGATCGTTCCTAATGCTCTTTCCGGTTCGGATATTATGAACCGTCCTGATTCGCCTGTATTTTAAGGACGTGGTCTGGGGTCTGTGTTTTTATGCATTATTGGATTTCTGTTAGCTTCTATTCTGAAGTATTGTAGGATGTCTCTCTGCTCAGCATTTTTCAGTTTTTTCTTCATGTGTGTTACATCATAATTTTTGTCCTTATTCCTTAATTCTTCTTCCACTACATCGCAACAACTGGGATCACAGCTGCCTTCAAGGGGCCAACGATTCTTTCCAGATGTTATTTTGTGCCATTTCCTCATGCACTGTCGTATTTTCGTAGTTTGTTGGGTGAGTGACAATGATTAGCTTTGCGGGCGTTAATACCTCAGTTTGCTTGCTACTGTCGGTTCCCATGTCGTATGGTAGTTCACAGCATCTCTCAGGGTCTTATGGTTATTTATTAACTAATCACCTGTCTTACCTCTCCTTGCTGCCCACACTCTAGTCAATGCAGAACTGATATCTGTAGTTTCTTCTTCTATTACTCTTTCGTTACTTTATCTCTGCTTTATATGTTTTAGAGGCAATTTCGATGATCTTCTACGCCAATGTTATATTTTAACACCACCACTTCTAGCAACTGTATCTTGTCTCACCTTAGTGCACGTTGTTCCTAACAAGGATACTTTATTATCACTGTTATGTGTCTTGCTCTACTCAACTGTTCCTAGTTATTGTATATACACTTTATTTTTTTATTAGTTTATTATGAAATAAAACAACACTATTCTTAATTTTTATATATACATTATCTACAGCCTAGGGCTATTTAGCAGCGCTTTCCCAAAAAAGAAACATTTGTTTACTGTAAGTCTCTTCTTTTATAGTTTACAACAGCTTTTAAAGAAAACTAAATTATCTGCAAGTCTCTTCCTCTACAGTCATTAGGTCCTTTGCACCTTTTGTACTTTTTAACCTCACTATGCTGCTCCTAGCAGTATTTTTCATTTCCTTGCCTCGGACCACTCGACAGGCAAAGTGGTTGATGTCTCCGCAGGCCGTACTCTATCCTTATTTTGCTTTTTACTTCTTAATCTTATTTTACCTTTTACCTCTTAATCTTCACCAATACATTAATGAGCACATAAAATACACGATTACGTTTTTTCACAAATTCACCCTGACCTGCTCTTACTCTTTCTTTCTTACTGTAAGTGATTCTCACCTCAGCTACTGCTGGCTTTCTTAATTCCTTCCTTCTCATTTCACTTTTTCACATACCTTACCCTTACACAACTTAGAATTCCAAGGCCTGTAAGTAACACAACATTTCATAGACAAATTGACAGGTTAACAAGTTAGACATACATCTTTCAATCTGTAATACCTTTAAACAATCATTAGAACATCAATCCTTCATTCAGACTTGGACCTAATCACCAGCTGTTACCGCTCATATATGCATTTGATATTTTTATCATACTAGGTTGTTTTGGGATAGTTTATCAGTACCTTCTGACCATTGGAGCCAGGTGGAGGCTGGATCCCCAAAAATTTGGAAAAAAAGAAAAAACAATTGGTATCTCACCTGTTCTTGGTGGATATGTGGGCCCTGGGGGTCTCTGGCCTCCAACCAGCGCCCGTGACCATCCGGTACTGTCACTTCCTCCTGCCGCTGGCTCGCCAATAAATATTGTGGACTTTCTAAAAGTCCAATTACTTGACTCAATTCTTTAAGTAAGTCTAATGCCTATATCAATGAGTTACAAATGAGAGGTCACCATGGATCAATAATGAGACAGATTCAGCTGGTGTCCAGGTCTAGTGATGGTTTATTGTAGGGTTACAATAGTACCATACATGAGAAGTAGCCTGGGCTAAGTCTGAAAATGTACAGAATACCTTTACCTTTTATAATGTTTTGGGGCCTTGAGGACACTCCTCCTAGGCTCTGTACCATTTAGAGGGGAGATAGAAGGCCCGACGAGTCCACATGTGCGTCACGTGCTGGCCTGAGATGCACAGAGCAGAGTGAGTTGTGGTTCTCTGTTCAATGGGAAATGTTCGGTTGTAAAGCACAAAGAATGGTTATATTGTAATAATGTTCTATATTGTAAGATAACCCCATCAATTTGTGATTTAGTGCATAAGGTGGCCATATACGGCTAGGTTCAAGTCATGTTTGTATTCTTCACTGTCCAGTTTCTATGCCCAAAATTATGGAATTAATGCTGTACCTCACAGGTGCAGTCGGGGAATAAAAGAACCACCAAAAGTCAGTTTCTGTCTCGTTTTATACTTCATTACCGGTTCACATATTTTGGTGTCAGAAGTGGGATTCCTGTTTAATTTGGGGTAGCATGGTCTGAGGAAGACTTATACTATACAGACAACAGTAGGGGTAGAAGAGGGATCCAGTCCTGGTCAGGGAAAAGGTGAAGGCCCCTGCTGGAGGTTCCAGATGTTGATGTTGGCGTTCAGCGATCTGAAGGAGCCGAGATCATTGTTTCTGTTTACCCCGGCGGATTGAGGAGGTCATCTGTATAAGACTGTTGGACATTGCATCACTCTTGAAGGTGACTGTGCCCTCATGATATTATAGTCACTACAAGAAACAGTTCGGCATGTCGCAGGGACAAGAGGGGGTGACCACATCCGCCTCCGGAGGCAGTCAGCCTTGGGGGCCTCAAGTGCCCTTGTGCTGGATGTGGGGAGTAATCCATTAGCCCAACTGCAATCACAGGTTAAGGAACTGAGTAGGAAGCACGATGCGGTTATGACTAGTATTGCGAACATGGGTGATGTTCAGACAAGGTCTGTTATTTACGTTCCAAGGGAGAAAGTGATTGTTCCGTTTTTTGGGGAATGGGGAAGGGATACCCAAACTGTGGATGAGTTCATAGAAGAGGTGGAGTGCACAATAAGAGTAAGGGGTCTGTGGGAGGAACAGCAAGTAGATTTAATTCTCTCAGTGCTAAAGGGTTCCGCGCTAGAGGAAGTTAAGCTGCGCATGGGGGGACAGGCAACGCCGGCCAGCGATATCCTTTCCTACCTGAGGGAGTCATTCAGAGAGAAATGCACAACTCCTTAACCTTTTCATGCTTTCTTTGGGCGCCAACAACAAGAGGGGGAGGACCTCAGAGAGTCTTCGCATGCCCTGTCTCAGCTACTGAATTCTGCATCACAACAGTCTGCTAATGTAGTACCTGACCCCAAGCTAGTTCTCAGAGACCAGTTCATTGAAGGTGTGCGGGACCATGCTCTTCAACGTCAGTTGTGAAGGCTAATTAGGGAGAAACCTGATTCAGACCTGTTTGAGGTTAGAGAGGAAGCCATGATGTGGACGTTGGAGGACCAGCCACGCAGTTCTAGTATGGCCAGGAACAGAAATCTAGTCGGTGGAAGACTGACCGAGGGCCAAGAGGTGGCGGACTCCAGTGAAAAACACACTGACTGGACCGGGACCCTGCAAGAAGTTGTTAAGATAGTGGCACAGCAAGGTAAAGCTATAGGGGAGTTAACAGATGCACTTTGGGAATTTAGCCTGCAGGCAGCCAGTGCAGAGTACGAGGAGTGGCAGGTTTAAACCCAAACCCAAGTACACCAACAACGGTCAACCAATCTGCCTCTGGTGTGAGGGAGTGGGGCATATGGCTAGAAAATATGACAAGCAGCCCAAACTATCAAGTCCATTTGTTGTAACTCAAAGTTCAGCGGTACAGGGAAAGGAAGCCTCTCCATTGCTGTGAGCCAGGCAATGAGAGGAATTTACCACTCCGTTTGGTCTGTTGGTAGATGCCCTTTGGGTTGTGTAATGCCCCAGCGACTTTTCAAGCGGCTGAGCAGGCCACCATGAGCGATTTAGCCTTCCAGATAGTGCTGAACTATTTGAACGATTTGCTGGGGTTTTCACCTACTTTGCAGGATCACTTAACAAGGCGTTAAACTGTTCTAAAGAGGTTGAAAGAGACAGGGCTGAAAGTTAAAATCCAGAAGTGCCACTTTATTCAGTCAGAAGTCAGGTTTCTTGGTCACCAAGTGTCAGCTAAAGGCATAAACACAGACCCTGATAAGATTAGTGTAGTCAGGAGTTGGCCCCTCCCTACAACTTTAAAGGAGCTATGGTCCTGTCTGGGATTTTGTAGTTACTACAGGAGGCTTATTTGGGGAGTCTCCCAAATTGCTGGGCAACTGCATGATGTGGTGGGTGTTTGTATAAAAGAGACTAGCCCAGCCAGAGCTAATCAGTTGTTTAGATCAGCATGGACACCGGAATGCATACTGGCCTGTGAACTGCTGAAAGAAAAGTTAACTAGTGCACCCACACTAGGTCATGCAGACTTTACGTTCTCTTTTGTACTTGAGACAGATGCAAGCAGTTTAGGTCTAGGTACCATCCTTTACCAGACACAGGAAGGAAAGTGAAAAGTGATAGCCTATGCTAGCAGGAGGCTCAGACGGGCTGAAAAGACTGATCGCAACTACACCAGCATGAAGCTGGAGCTTCTTGCTCTAAAGTGGGCAGTGACATAGAAGTTTAGAAGTTATCTCCTGGGCTCGAAGTTCACAGTAGTTACGGGCAATAACCCCTTGTGTCACTTGTCTACGGCTAACTTGGGGGCCGTCCAGCAGCGATGGGTCTCCCAGCTGTCTGTGTTTGACTTTGATGTCAAGTATCGTCCTGGGCGTTGTAATTCTGTGGCTGATGTGCTCTCTCAACACCCACCGATGGGGGAACCTGAGAGTGAGGATGCAGAATATGATGACTGTGTAGCGATATGTAACGGACTGAGGTTAGGAACGACCCTGGGGGCAGAGTTCAACATGGCAGGGTTTAGCAACTCCATGCTTCCGAAGAGGGAGGAATGGCAGGTTTGGCGATTTCTCAAACCAATATTCCAAATTTTCCACACTATTCTACTGCTGAACTCCAGATTTTGCAAGCATCAGATCCAACACTGAGCGTTTTACTGGGGTCGTGGGGCAAACACAAGAAACCTACCGACTTGGAGAGAAAGGGTCTTCCTAAATCGGTGCGCTCCCTCCTGAAACAGTGACCCCGAATCCAGGAGAAGGATGGGCTTTTGTACCGGGTGATCGAGGATCACTTGTTATTGCCAGCCCGTCTCCAGGAACGGGTGGTGAGAAGTGTCCATGACAATATGGGACATCAGGGTATAGAACGAACGTTGTGGTTATTGTGACCGAGATGTTTCTGGAGCGGAATGCATGGGGATGTGTAGCAGTGGGTAAAAACATGCCAGAGCTGCGTGTTAACAAGAATACTGCAGCCTAAGGTCCGACCACCTCAAACCTTGTTTCGGGCAACTCGGCCACTCGAAGTGGTTGTGATTGACTACACCGTTCTGGAACGTTCCTCGGAAGGCCGTGAAAATGTGTTGGTCATGATGGATGTGTTCACCAAGTACAGTCAGGCTTTTGCTACGTGGGATCAAAAGGCCTTCAAAAGAAGGAACAAAAGAACTTCATTACTTCATTACCGGGTCACATATAAACAGCAGAGGGTGCTGTTGGTACATTTGGAAACGTGCACATATTAACATCAGCAAATCAATTACATGCAGCTGATGCATATTGTACTAACTCTATGATGCAGTTATGCAAATCCATGAAATAAAACGTTTGAACGTTTATTTTCTACTTGAATCTTTTTCAGTTGTCTTTGGGGAAGAGGTAGTAAAACCCTGGAAACCCTGCAGTCATTGGTCTGATCCTTTAAGGCTAAATTTGAACCATTTCAAATGTTTGGTTAATTTTAAGGGAAGTAGGGGAAACCTCTTTACTTTACTTTAAAACGTGTGTTCTTGTGGGAACTTTTCAAAAGTGTAAAACTCATTAAATTGTACAAAGTAATGGTTGTTAAACTTAAACAAGAGCAATTTATGCTCCATTCTCAGATCTTTGAATTTTTTTCTTTGTCCAAGTTAATCCTTCCTAGCAGAATTCCCAGGAAAAGATGTGAATGAAGTGCAAAAACAAATCAAGAAATGTACATACAAATAACAGTTAAGTGACAAAATCAATCAAACTTGTGTAAATCCAGTCAAAGACTGAAAATCAGTGAAATGTTTCCATCTGCTGGTGTTCTGAAGAACATCTGTGTTCCTGCTTCCTCCTGGTTCTGTTCTTGAGAAATGTTCTGAGTGAGCTCAGTTAGAAGGTTCTGTACAGCTGCTGTCCAAATGTAGTCCTCATGAAGACAAACATGAGATGGACCTCAGGACAGAGATAGTCATCATCATCATGATGCTGGAGAAACGATCCACAAATCTGGGACGTCCCACAGCACCACGTGGACACTTCTGAACTTATTTTTCAGGACACATTTCTTGCTGCTCCACATTCCTCTTTTTGGATTCATGATGTCCCAGAGAAGTCCCATTTTAGAAACCTTTGAATCATCCATCCATCCATTTTCTATACCCACTTTATCCTTTGCAGGGTCATGGGGGTCTGCCGTTCATACCAGTGTAGGTACATACCGGTGGAGACGTTCACATATATATATGTATATATATATATATATATATATATATATATATATATATATATATATATATATATATATATATATATATATATATATATATATATATATATATATATATTTCTTTTTTTTTTTTTTTATTTTATTTTAGTGAGATTCATCTAGTCATTTCTCTTGGTTGTTTTATAAACACCTATTTATACAACTGTCCCCAGGCCCAACACCCCGGTACCTGTTTCATAAACCTGCTACAGATGGTCAACATGATTAAATGTTCTTACACCCGGAGTTTGGGTGCCCAAACTTTAGTCCTCCACAGTAATGACTCATCTTGACACACGTTGGCTGTAGTGGAGGTATTTACAACTAAATATGCCATTTTTTCTGAATCTATGTGCTGACCTTGTCTTTTGCAGTTTCTGAAACAATTAAATGGCTTTTTGATGATGAAATGTTGGAAAAGTTACGACATACCAGCTCTGATTGTCTGCTCAGATTACAGTTTCCTTTACATTTTCTATCAGGTCCTCATTTTCTGATGTTTGGTGCTGATATGAAGCTGCTGCTTTCACTTGAATTGTACACAACACTCCTCTTTGAGCTTGCAGCTGCAGCTGGACCAGACTGGACAGACTTATAACACCACACAGGAAACCGCGGAAGGTGTTGATGCTGAAGCTGGATCTACAACACTGAATCATGATTTTCAAAAATACGTGAAATGCCTTAAATACTATATGGAACAATGAGTTACATTTTTGAAAGAAACATCTTTGTACAGTTTATTTCACAAGAAAACTAGACTTGATGTGTAAAACATCCATCACAATCTAAGTCATGTGGAGCCTGAGTTGCTGTTAAAAGAGCAAACATACATCCAGATATATGTTCAACACCAAAGAATCTCAGTTTATCAGAATCAGTGAAGTCCAAAAGCTTTACAATTAAACAAAGAAAGAATATCAGAGGATACAGCACCGATTATAATTCAGAACGTTTTTACCGGGATGTTCTTCCTGTAGTAACTGCAAACATTCGGGAGATGAAAGAAATCTGCATCTTTACGGCAAATAATAATTAAATGTTTAAAAAGAGTTTTATGTAGTTTTTTCACAAACGCGAGCTCTGACACAGTGTACTGTCCATATTTCACTTTAAGCATAATCTGGATTCAACTACTTTCATTGTTTTGTTGTAAAATGTAGAAAAAAAGACAAATATACAATAAAATAAAATGTAGTAAAGTTCTCAGATGATTGTTCTCGTTTTCTGTGAATGAAATAAGAGAGCCACAAACATCAGGGTGTAAACGAGAGTCACACATCTGAGGGTGGAGGTCAGACTGCACTTGTCTCCATTTCTTCACCATTTCTTCTCTGCTCTTCAACGAAGACTTCAGTCTCCTCGTCTCTCCGGCTACCAGAACCATCAAGAACACTGATGTTCGTCTCTTGGAGCAGCTTTGGGATTGTTCTGGTCTGAAAAGATGTGACGTTTCATATTTACTAGAATAACTGCAGCAGCTGAATGCATCATCCAGGATAAGTCCTGTACCTTATAGTAGAAGTAGAGGACAGCGATGATGACTATCAAAACCAGCAGGAGGACAACTCGTCTGATGATTGAAGCAGTTAGAGACGCTGAAACACGATTGGACAGATTTGGCATCAAGTGAGATAAATGAGTCGAGTCTTTATATCAACTTAACTTGCAGTCTTCTCCAAATTCAGATAAAGTGAAAAACTGTAGCTCCAGAACTGAAATGTTTTGTTCATAAAAGTCCTTTAAAATGAGTGAAAACTAAATGTTTCCAGGGAGACAATGTGGAGTAAATACAGCTGGTGGCATCACATGAGACGCTTTTATCATCAGGTCATAAGAAGGCGACTGTCCCCCTGATGGACCATGTGAAGTTACCTGAGACTCTGAGGCGGAGCGGTGGACTCGTAGAGGAGAAGTTCTGGGAGAAAACATCGACATGGTAAACGCAGCTGTAGGTGCCCTGGTGGGCGTGGTTTGCAGCTGAGAACAGGAAGAGGGCGGAGTGATTGACAGCTGGCAGGCTGTAGTGCTGAGTTATGTTGGCGGTGGTGAAGATGAGTTGGAAAGAACCACCTTGGTACTGTGGCTGGATGGAGCAAATGATGCTGAAATCTGAACCTAAGAGCACCTGAGACCCCTGCTGCTTGGACTTGGAGACCCCGTCAGTGGAGGAAAACAGGGAGGTATTTGGTTTAACCAGCAAATCTGTAAACAAAGAGGAAGACGTAAATCAATATATCTGTGAGCAAATATTTATCTGTTTCCGTGGTTTTGGTCATGTGCATACAAGACAGCTATCTCCACAAGGAGAGGGGTTGGAGGCGGAGCTAAGGCAAAACAGAGAGCGAAGGGGGAAGGGCCTGCACATTGTATGTACATCAGTTTTTAAGTTTTTAAGACCTGCACAATTTCAAAGTTCAGTTTTTATACCAATAATGCACTAAATGTCACCCTCCATCACCTGAGGAGTCTGTCTGTCTGTCTGTCTGTCTGTCCGTCCGTCCGTCCGTCTGTCATTTGCTTGTGAGGCGAATGAGGCTAATTTGAAAAAAAAGTTCAATAAAGATTGAATCAGTGGAGGAAGGTCACGTGGTCCGATGAGTCCAGATTTACCCAGAGTTCCAGAACAATAGGCGCATTACATAGAGTATATCATAATGGGCCAATGTGACCCACTGGCTTTTCAGGACCGGTTTTATTTCATATGAGGTGCAGGCATGTTTCACGAACACGCCCACGCCCATGTCAGTCAAAGTTACCCCCCCCCCCCCCCCCCCCCCCCAGCTCCGGCATGTGCAGTGTGATGTTTCCAGCGGGTTGTATTGTTTCATATGTTGACTTGATGGCAATATCAAAAGTGACCATCGGGTTTGGCCGATGCTGGGTTAAAACAAACGGGTGGTTGCTTTGCGAAGCACGGTGGCGTGCATATCACAGGTGAGGAAGTGATAAGGCCTAGTGGTCGGCTGAGCCGACAGAATCGTTGGGATGTGATGGAGAACACTTTGTGGAGAGGACCAACTCTCCGATCATCTATACAAGATCTTGGAGAAAGATTAACTCTGCATGGAAATAACCATTGTGACATGGCAGAAGTGTGGTGTTGGGGTGTGGTTGGGCTCAGCTGTAGTGTTCAGCTTAGTACACTTTTACCTGAACATATCACCTCAAGGCGAAAATAGATTTTGGATATAAAAGTGACACTTAGACACTGCTGCAGTCCAGATGCCGGCTGCAAGCAGGAAGACCTGATCCACCACACAGGCCTGACTGGAGAGTCATCGGTTTTCCTGGTTGACACGGCAGCGCCACATCCCAGCTGTTTACACACCACAGCAGCTGAGCTCTGGTTCCAGTCAGAATCCCAGTCAACCACTGGTCTCCACTCCCCCAGTTGAAACATCTCCAGCGTCCCAGCACAGCGGCTGTTCTCTCCCACCAACCTGATATACTCTTGATGTGAGCAGAGACAGAAAAGTACTGACTAAAGGAAGTAAAGATGGAAACAGCATCAAAGCTGCAGCTCCTCCTCTACCTGAGCAGGTGACATGAACAGCTTTTCCAGGTGAGCAGGTTTGTACAGCGGAGCTGGTTCTTTTACAGTCCAGGAGAGAAGACTCGTTGCCTCCACAGTGGAACTCTTGGTTCCACACAGGGGCTTCTGGTTCTCCATAGAGCGCCCCCTGGAGGCCTGAAGGAGCCCCACAGCCCAGCTCCTTACAGACCACCTCTGCATCCTGCTGGTCAAAGTCATCTTCACACACTGAAGACCACAACTGGTTGGACTTCACCTCCAGTCTGCCTGAACATCGGTCAGGTCCATCCATCAGTCTGACAGGGCCTGTGGATGCTGGAGAGAAGAGGAGGATGGAGAGGTGATTGAGGACCTATAGAATTTCCCAGATTTCTGTATAATTATTCCTGGAAACCAAACAAATTCCACAGAAGCCTTTAATAGAATTGAGACATTTTTCCTCTCAGTTTGAGGGATCTCTTTTGTCTTTATTTGTTCCTTCATTGGTGTGTTTTTATTTTGTATTTTTTAACATATGGTCATGATTGAGGTGTTATTTATTTATTTATCTTGTTCCACTTTAACGGGTTGTATGAGAGGTCATGGAACTTCAAATCAGGTAAAGATGAAAAACCCATCTACTCTGCATTGAAAGTCACAATGAAGTAGGGCGGCACAGTAATATACCAAAATGTATCACAGCCACAACCTCCTTTATATGGCATAAAGAACAAAACGCTGCAGGAAATAGGCAACTATTGTAAAAGTGTTACACATTCACAGCGAAACGTAGTCACCAACATCAAATATGTTACCTGAGCAGGTGATTTCCACTCTGGAAGAGACAACAACATCTTTTATCATCAAACACTCCCTGATCATTGATTTAATCTGGATGCAGGGAGAACTGATCCACCACACAGGTTCTTGTACATAATGATTTCTGATTGTTGCTGAAACAGGTGAACCACAGTCTAACCATCCACATATGACATCTGTTGCCTTCAGGTTCCATTCCCTGTTTATGTCGTAAGCTGGTCTCCAGACTCCTCTGTGTTTCACCTCTAGCTGACCGTTGCAGCCATTGGCTCCGCCCACCAACCTCACATCAACAGGATCTGAGCAAACACATGTTCTTGATCAGAGAGCAGGACTTAAATGTGAGAAAATAAAAATAGTAAAGCTGCAGGTCTACCTGAACAGGTGAGTCCAACAGCTTTACCAGGTGGGCAGGTGTCTCTTGTTGGTCCTGAACTGTCACAGTCCAGGAGAGAAGACTCATGACCTTCACAGTTGAACGTTCTGCTCCACCTAGGAGCCTCGGGTTCTCCATAGAGCGCCCCCTGGAGGACTGAAGGAGCTCCACAGTCCAGTTCCTGACAGACCACCTCGGCATCCTGCTGGTCAAAGTCATCTTCACACACTGAAGACCACAACTGGTTGGACTTCACCTCCAGTCTGCCTGAACACCAGTTAGACCTGTTCACCAGTCTGACTGAGTCTGGAAGCAGAGAACAAAGAAATAGCGACACTTTGAATGTCAATCAATCAAGTTAAAGTTCCTGCACATTATGTCATTTAATGTTGATCCATCGTCTCTAACGTTCACTCTGTGTGACCTTCATCAGGTTCTTGAGCTGAAGATACTTTTAGCAGCAGATGTAATCAAGGACATGCTACTGAAGCAGATTCATGCAAACATCAGAGACACGTCCACATCCTCTGATCATCCTTCTCATAATCTGGTCTCTCCCTCCTCCAGTTATAAATCCATCCTTTAGAAACAAGCTGAGACCAGAAGAACTGTGAGGAGATGGTCACACGAAGCTAAAGCATCTCTGATGGGGTGTTTTGAAGCTACAGACTGAGATCAGTGACCTTGTGATCCACATTGAGATGACATGACAAACATCTGCGATTAGGTTTTTACCTGCCGTTGTTTTAATTGCTTGAGGGTCATGTTCTCGTCTCTGGAAAGATCCTGGAGACAACTGGTTTTGTAATTGACTCTGTATGAATAAAACTGAATTGAACTGGACGTCTTCTTTAACATGTTCAGTTCAGAAACAATCCCAGCATCCCCCTTTACCGCGACGCTTCATCAGTTCTGCTGACATCAAGGAAACGTTCAAATCTCTGGATCCAGACCTTCCAATTTGCTGCTACGTTTCCTCCAACTCAGGAAGTACAGGGTTTCATCTGCTCCATTTTCTTTCTCAGGTTTCACCTCTGACACCATGTAATATATACCAATGGATTGGAAAGGACCCCCCTCTTCAAACCCAGTTGTTAAGGTGCAGGAATTCTGGTTTTGACTCCCTGTTCTACGTGAAGGTGTGTTTCCGGGGTTGTTCATTCCTAATATGCTTCTCTTGACCAGTCTTCCCTGATCGTTTGCAGCTGTATAAGATCAGACTGAGTGTGTGTCTGTGGACGTGTTGTCCTCCTCTACTTCCATCCCTGCTACTCCATCCTTTGGCCATCCCTCCATGTTCCTTTGTTTCCCTTCACAGTTTGACTCTCGTTTGGGTAAGTCATTGTTGTTTTCCTTTCTGAGCAGCACATTTTGTTTTGTTTGCGATAAGGGACTTTGTTACTCCTGCCTCTGGACCTCCTGAATTTGCATCCTTTCCACTCGTCATTGTAGAAATTGACATGGATTTTCCTCCAACAGTGTCAAGATGAACATTTTACAGAATAAAAATAAGCAATTGAAATGATTTGCCTTTAACTGGACTTTTTGTCTGCTCTGAGGGCTGTTGTTTGAAGTTAAAGATCCCATTTTTACAAAAATGTACATTATTTAAAGTTCATAACATTTTGATCTGTTCAGAAGGTCAAACCCATCTAGTGACTAAAATGAGATGTAATAATGAATGGACTGAGACAATGAAAATCAATATCAGAATCAATAGCTAACTTTTTTTTTCTTTTTAAAATTAAAATATTGTAATATTGTATTGTAAGAGTCAAGAAAAAAAGCACTGTCGTGTGCTGATGGTATCAGTGTTGTCTGTGGTGGAAACATCTACGTAGAACAACAGTTTTCTACTCTGGATGTCTGGAAACGTCTCCTGAAAGTTCAGAATTTCTCCTGCTAACAACAAAATAATGAATTGTGGATGTAATCAGTGATGTTACCTGAGCAGGTGATTTCCAAACTGAAAGAGTGGAAACTGTCCATTATCATCAAACACTCCCTGATCATTGATTTAATCTGGATGCAGGAAGAGTTGATCCACCACACTGGTTCTTCTGCTGGATGTTGTCTGATTGTTGCTGAAACAGGTGAACCACAGTCTAACCATCCACAAACTACATCTGTTGCCTTCAGGCTCCATTCACTGTTTATGTCGTAAGCTGGTCTCCAGACTCCTCTGTGTTTCACCTCTAGCTGACCGTTGCAGCCATTGGCTCCGCCCACCAACCTCACATCAACAAGATCTGAGCAAACACAAGTTGGTGATCAGAGAGCAGGACTTAAATGTGAGAAAATAAAAATAGTAAAGCTGCAGGTCTACCTGAACAGGTGAGTCCAACAGCTTTACCAGGTGGGCAGGTGTCTCTTGTTGGTCCTGAACTGTCACAGTCCAGGAGAGAAGACTCATGACCTTCACAATTGAACGTTCTGCTCCACCTAGGAGCCACTGGTTCGCCATAGAGCGCCCCCTGGAGGTCTGAAGGAGCTCCACAGTCCAGCTCCTTACAGACCACCTCTGCATCCTGCTGGTCAAAGTCATCTTCACACACTGAATACCACAACTGGTTGGACTTCACCTCCAGTCTGCCTGAACACCAGTTAGACCTGTTCACCAGTCTGACTGAGTCTGGAACCAGAGAACAAAGAATTAATGAATGAATTCACTACAAATTAATCAGAAATAGAAACCTCCATGACCTGTCCAGGCATCAGTCCTGCTGTACACCTGTAGAAAGGTTCCCAGACGGACACATGATCTGGCAGGGAGGGGGCTGCGCTCACTGTCATGGAGCACGACATTCTAATTATAAGCACTAAAAAAGGTACTACCCATAGGTGGCAGTATAGACTCAGTAGACCACTTGAAGAGTGTACGTTGATACAGGTAGCCATGTAGAAGAAGGCTGTGGTGTAGTAGATGATCATGACTCTTACAGCAATTTTCTTTCTCAGCGACCTCAAGATAAAAACAAATGATAAAGAGACGTTCACTTCCAAGAGATGTGATGAATTACACAGACCAAGACAATGTCCTGCTTACAGTAAAACATGTGCAAAATGTAAGGGACAAAACCATCATGCAAGAATGTGTCTCCAAGAAGAACGGGCAGGGTGTATCGTGCAGGGAGACGGTGATGACAGAGATGACTTTTTCATCAAAACGGTGTCACATGAAAAATAAACAACTCAGGCCAGGCTGTGAATACAGTAACAGATGACAAATGCACTGCTCCACTGTTAGTCAATGGGACAGCTGACACAGGAGCAAAAGCTAACTTCATCAATGAGAGTGATTTCAAAGCACTGACTGAAGCCGGGAAGATTTACAGAAAAAATCACACCTCTGAAGGCTTTTAATAATCCGCCAATAAAAGCAAAAAGTGGACGCAGACTTAAAGGGAAACAGCACGACCATTATGCCTAATGGACATGAGTCAGATAAACACCGACAATATGAAAAGGCAAAAGACGGGACCACCAACACTGTGAGGGAAGTACAGACATAGTCAACAAGTTTCCTTCTGTCTGCAAAGGACACGAGACATTACTGTTCACTTACAACCTTCAGCCTGTAGTGCATGCTCCTAGAGGAGTAGCAGCACCAATCAGAGCTGGCTTGAAAATAGAGTTTGAACGAATGACTCTGATGGGCGTCATTGTCTGAGTGGAAGAGCCCACAGACTGGGTGAACCCGATCACATGAGTCAAGAAGAAGAACACAGGTGCATTAAGAGTCTGCCTTGATCCTAAAGATCGGAATGAAAACATTAAAAGAGCATTATCAAATCCTCCCACGAGAAGAGATAATGAGTGAAAGGTCTGGTGCAAAGCTTCTCAGCAAACTAAATGCCTCACGTGGGTTTTGGCAGCTGCGGCTAGACGGAGAAACCAGCAGGTACAATACCTTCAACAGACCTTTTGGGCATCAATGTTTTTTTAGGATCCCATTTAGCATCAAATCAGCACCAGAGATCCTTCACAGAGCAATGGAGTCCATCATAGAAGGTTTGGAAGGGACCAGAGTCTACAGTGATAATTTGGTTGTCTGGGGAAAAACACTGCAGCAACATGATGAAAGGCTGGAGAAACTCTTACAGAGAGTTAAAAAGTGTTAGACAGAGTTAAAAACGGACTAAAACTGAACAGTGAAAAGTGTCTGGTTGGGGTCACAGAGATGGCTCTTTGGGAGACAAAGCTCACGAGTGAAGGAGTGGAACCTGACCAGTCGAAAGTGCAAGCCATATTAGACATGACGCTGAGAAAAGGGAGTGCTGCGAGCCATGGGAATGATCAAATCCCTGGCTAAGTTCATTCCTATCTTCCAAAGCAGCATGTCTCAGGACAACACAGGGTTTGAGTGGACTGCTCGACATGTGAAAGAGTGGAAAACATTAAAGGAAAATGTAACTGTAGAGCCAGTCCTCGCATTCTTTGATCCATCAAAAGTAACAAGGATCTCCACTGATGCCTCAAAAGATGGCTTGGAGCTGTGCTGCTCCAAATGAACGGAGACAAATGCCAGCCTGCAGCAAATGCCGATCAGCAGATCACTGACAGAGACAAGCAACGATATGCACAAATAGAAAAAGAGACTTTGGGCTTAATGTTTGGATGTATAAAGTTTCACAGTTATGTGTATGAATTGCCAACCTTTACAGCAGGGACTGACCCCAAACCACTCATATCTGTCAGAAAAAATAACCTCCACGACATGTCGCCCAGAATATAACGTACGATGATGGCAGCACGGCGTTACGACTTTGAGCTAATTTACACGCCAGGAAAATACATTGTGCTGGCGGATGCTTTATCACCAGCACCAGCACAAAACAGTGACATGCCGGTCAACTCTACAACTGATGATGCTGACACACAAATCAACACGGTGAATGCTTCACTCCCAGCATCGGATGTCATGTTCAGAAAATGATGCAGGAGACTGCCAAAGATTCACTGCTGCAGAAAGTGACCCACCATATCCGAAGTGGTTGGTCAAACGGAGTCTGCCCGCAGTTCTACTTTTGTGTACGGCTAATGGTCTGGTGCTGAGACAAGACAGGATTATCGTCCCACATTCCATGTGCCAGGACTTGCTTCAGCACTTCCATGAGGGACATCTTGGCACAGAGAAATGTAGGACAGCAAGACAAGCAGTCTATTGGACAGGCATCAACAAAGATATTGAGGAGATGATACGGAAATGTGAAACATGTCTTGACCATCACTACAAACAAACAAAAGAGCCGATGCTAATACCGGACCCACTGTACCGTGGCAAGCCAAATGATCTACGACAGAGAAGCGAGGTGTCTGGAACCTCTTCAGGAAAAGGATGTTGTGAGGATTGAGGGCCCGGATTTTTGATTAGCCTGTGCTGACCACCGGTGTTCACTCCCATCTTCAACCTCTCCCTGTCACAGTGATCTGTCCCCAGGTGCTTCAAGCAGTCCGGCATTGTTCCAGTTCCCGGGAAAACCCGGCCCACCAAGCTGAACGACTATTGCTTGGTAGCCCTGACATCTGTGGTGATGAAGTGTTTTCAGCAGCTGATCAAAAACTTCATCACCTTCCCCTCCCTGCTCCCCAACAAGTGGTCAACATAACCCGCTTACTGAGACGGACCCCAGGAGTGTCCAATCCCAGTCTTTGAGGGCTTCTGTCTTCCATTTTTTAGATGTTTTAAAAACATCTGATTGGATCTCCATCAGCTTGTCATCAAGATCTACATAAGTCTGTCAGTGGTCCACTAATTTGAGTCAGGTGTGTTGAAGCAGGGAAACATCCAACACATGAAGGACAGTTGCCCTCAGCGACCAGAACTGGGCACCCCTGCTGTAGATGAATGGTTATATGATGCAGTTTTACCTGTGCAGGTTATCTCTGTTGAATCAGAAGAATACAAGCGCTCTGTAAAGCATTTAGGTTGAAGTTCATCACAGTCAGGTTGGAATTTCCAGACAACTCTTTGTGAGGTTTTTCTTCTTTTAGTTGAAACAGGAAAGCCGCAGTTCAGCTGTCGACACAGTTCATATGAAGAGTCCAGGTTCCAGTAATATTTATACACCGGTTTCCATTCACCCCACTGTTTCATCTCCAGTGTGCCGTCACACCGGCTGGATCCTCCAACCAACCTGATGTCTTCAGGTTCTGGATAAAAAAACAGGCAGCAGATATTTACCAAATTAATTTGTCCAAACAGGAAATTAATCAGTACATAGCCCCTGTAGAGAAAATAGCCTTAGAAAGACATTAAGCATTCACCTGAGCTCTAGTTTTCATGTTTCTTTTACCTGAACAGGTGACTTCAACAGCTTTACCAGAATATTTCCTAACAGAGCTGTCACAGTCTTGGAGAGTGGATTCATCTCCTTCACAGTTGAACTCTCTGCTCCACACAGGAGCCTCTGGGTCTCCATAAAGTGCCCCCTGGAGGACTGAAGGAGCACCACAATCCAGCTCCCTGCAGACCACCTCAGCATCCTGCTGGTCAAATCCATCTTGACTCACAGAGGACCACGACTGGTTAGACTTTATCTCCAGTCTGCCTGAACACCAACCTGAGCCGTTCACCAGTCTGACTGAGTCTGTGGAAGAAGAGCAGCAGATGTGTAACGTGGAACACGTCAAAAAGCACAAATATTAACCATGTCCTAAATCCAGAGCTGGGTCCTTCGGAGGCTGTGGTTTACGTTGGTGTCTCCTTCAAAGATGGCAAAGGACAGACATCACTATTGAAATAAAAGCCTAAAAATAACTTCCTGTGTACACCACTAGATGCTGGTCTTGTTACCTAGCAACACTGACAGCAGTAGTTTGTCTTCCATGTGGTACGAGAGAGGCAGTGACGTCACTAGAATTTTTAAGTGTTTGTTCAGGGCTAAAATATATCATGAACTGAAAGGAAAAAAAATTTTAAGAAAGTAACATGACAGTATTATGGAAAAGATTCTATTTACAAATAATCAGTGTCTCACAGCTAGATTGGTTTTTCATCTTATAGTTTGTTATATACTCGTTTTGATGGTTACAGGAATAATCCTGCAGAGATGTTCTTCACATCAGTAGAAAAACCTCATGACAGTGATTATGAGAACCGAAACTCTAAATATGTATGTGTAACATTTTTTGTTGAAAAATCTAGAAGAGATGAAACCCTGATTCTTTCAGAGTGACTAAATCCACAGGTGTGAAACATAAAACATGAAAGGACAAGAAAGAGGTGTGTGCAGTGTGGTGACTGTGTGATGTGTTGTGATGTGACAGGCAGATACATGTAAACAAAGTATTTGTAACAAAAGGAAAGAGAAGAACAAAAGCTCTTTCTTCTTTATACTCAAATTAGTGTGTATGTATTTGTGTTTACATGCATGCACGAATATGTGTGTCTACGATGTAGGGAGAGGGAGAGGGAGAGGGAAAGGGAGAGGGAGAGAGAGAGAGAGAGAGAGAGGGAGAGGGAGAGGGAGAGGGAGAGGGAGAGGGAGAGGAAGAGGGAGAGGGAGAGGGAGAGGGAGAGGGAGAGGGAGAGGGAGAGGGAGAGGGAGAGGGTCATATTGGATAAACATTGATCAACTTAAAATTTACAAAAATTACAAATAGAAGTAATGACACACAGGCGTACATGAACAGGTGTAAGTACACATACTTTAACATACTCATTTTTGTAATATGTATACAAATATATACGACTATTTATACTAACTAATCACAATAATACTAATAGTACGTAAATAGGGTTATTGATTGGTTTTAAATAATTCTATGAGGAGGTTTGTCCATTGAGCATGATGTAAGGATACTTTGTTTTCTGTTTTCTGGGAGATAGTTGGAGAAACTAGGAGTGGGTTCTATAATTAACCGGAAGGTTGTCTACTTGTGTAAGTAAGTTATGGGGATGAAGGGGTGTTAGATTTCCTGTCTAACCTTGTTGGGTTTAGAACTGATCTCATGTCAGTTTTTCTTGATTCATGTGATCTTCCAACACTGTTTTCTTACCAGTGGGAATAAGAGTTCATTTCATTTGGTGTGAGTGATGGACGTTGAAGTTCCTCACAACCGATCAATCATTCATGTCTGTTGACATATTTATATGACATAAAGTGAGGAAACTTATTGGTTTACTTTGGATCTAGTTTGTAGCTATCATGTTAAAGTGAAAATATGATCAAAATTTAAAACTCAAGCTTAAAAGCAACAGTGCACATTTGTGTCTTTATTCACCTGCAGCTGAGAACAGGTGAGTCTTCAAACAAACTATTGCACTGTGGGTAATTTTGTATTGCACAGTTGGATAACCAGAACTGGAATGTGTTGTTGTAATCAATGGTTTCACTGGATCAGCTCTGATTGTAAAGCCTGACTGAAGCAGGAATAAAGCTTTGTTTTTGTTCCTTCAGACCAACGCCAGCGCTCAGAAGGCAGGAGTGTGAAAAGGTTTTTTTTACAAAAAAACACAGCGGTCAGTAAGAAACCCAGGAAGCCAAAATGTACAAAATACCAGAAACAATATACAGAAACAGATTATTAGAACGATGGCGGGACATCAGGACAGAACACAAGGACTAACACGTGTGAACGTGTTGACTCATTATCAAAAATTACTGTTGCGTTTAGTCGCTGGATTAATACAAACTGGTGGCTGCTTCACTATGACGATTACTGATGAGGAAGTGATACCAGTTGGACATTGGCTGAGCTGTCTGTCAATTGATCATTTTAGAAATGTATTTAAAGCTTCATATAAACCCTCCAGGGGAGATACAAAAACATTCACCCCCTCAGATTTGTCATGGGTGTGAAACCCAACGATTGAGACCAAAACATCTTTTTTAAAACCCTGTTGTAAATATGTTTATTTCTGTTGGGAGTCGATGGAGACTGACTCACTTTTGTAGCAAGGAAATGCATTGAATCTCTGTTTGGAGGTTAAATGGTTGACCAGCTTTTTCAAAATAAACCAGGAAGTAAAACAAAGACTGGAGGAGGAGAACCAACAGCAACCTCAGGAAACCAACAAAGAATATCACTCCCCAAATCCCAATCTTTTATTTTGTACGGTCTAACAATGTCTCAGCTTGTCAGATACCTCGTTGTTATTAAACTTTTATTCTTGTCATGTGGTTCATATTCTGACCTTCATCACAGGAACAAAGAAGTTAATGTTTCTGACCTGAACAGATGATCTCCACCTGCACAGAGCAAGATGGATATCTAACCAATAAGAGAAGCAGATCACAGTTGTCCCACAAATCTGTAGGGCCATCAGAGAACACCAGAGTTCTTCGTAACAACACCACAGAACCACAGTCCAGCTGTCTGCACACGGCGGCGGCTGACGTGAGGTTCCAGTCATGGTTCCTGTCATCTACTGATTCCCAGTTCCCCTCAGTTTTCCTCTCCACTCTGCCGTCACAGCGACCGGCTCCTTCCACCAGCCTGACTTCAGCAGACGATACTGAGCAGAGACAGAAGACAGCGAGGTGACGTGGCGTCATCTCAACTCAGAACTAACTCTGCTCAAGTCATGGTCTCTGTGCTTACCTGCTTCAGTAAGGTGAGGTTCAGTCCAGAGTCCTGATCCTGAAGAAAAACCAGACCAGAAACATGACTCAGAAATGCCTCTTACTGTTCCCTGCCTTGTTTCTTTAGACATTATCATTCAATAATCCTATAAGACTGTTTTTCAAATATAAAGGTGGTTAATAGTTAGCACACTAGTATAGGTAGCTATATTTATTTACATACCTGTACCTGTGCTTAGATATACATATACATATACATATACATATACATATACATATACATATACATATACATATTATTATTATTATTATTATTATTATTATTATTATTATTATTATTATTATTATTATTATTATTATTATTATTAATATTATATATTATCCATAAAGCTCTTCAACTAATGCCCAATAACAAATCACCGGGTCTAGACGGCTTCGCGGCAGAATTTTATAAACACTTTTGGAATATTCTAGCACCCATATTTACAAGAATAATAGCAGAAATTAAGGAAAAATCTAAGCTCTCTATAGAGATGAATACAGCGATGATTACTTTAATATTAAAACCTGGAAAAGATCCCACTCTTCCAGCAAGCTAGCGCCCATTATCCCTCATTAATTCAGACACTAAAATTATCAGTAAGCGCTACGAATAGAAACAGTAACTCCACTTATCATCCACCCAGATACACCAACAGCCCTATTTTCACTGGATGTAGAAAAAGCATTTGATAAAGTTAATTAGGAATTTCTATTCCAAACACTTAAAAAAGTTGGCTTTGGTGAATTATTGATTAATTGGATTAAGAGTCTTTAAACATCACAGATGGCAACAGTCACCACAAATGGATTAATATCACAGCGCTTCACTCTACACAGGGGTACAAGGCAAGGATGTCCACTCTCTCCATCCCTATTTGCTATCTTTATAGAACCTCTTGCAGCAGCCATACGACAAGAAAGCACCATTTTAGAAATGGGAACAGGAGATACAACCCATAAGATCAGTTTATATGCTGATGATATCCTCTTATATCTACAAACTCCATCAACATCACTTTCCCAAACTATCAACCTTATTAATTCCTTGTCTGATATCTGAGATCACACTATTAACTGGTCTAAATCCACCATACTACTGAACTCTAACAGCTGGGATGTGGCAACTGACACTGCACTTTTCTCAATCACCACCGGCAACATCGAATATCTGGGAATCAACATCTCCCCTAAGCTGTCAGAGTTAATTGGCCTTAACTACAATCCATTCCTGAAAACAATAGAAGAAAACCTAAAATGTTGGATGAATTTACCAATTAATCTTATTGGTAGAATTGCCACAGTAAAAATGACCATAATTCCTATAATAAATTATGTCTTCTCAATGATTCCCATCAAGCCTCCAACCCCCTGGTTAAAATCTCTAGATTCAATAATCACACATTATTATTGGAATAGCAAAAAGGCTAGAATTAAGTTATCAACACTACAAAAACCTAAATTAAATGGTGGTCTGGAGGCCCCAAACTTCCTTTACTACTTTTCACAAATAAACTCCTGTATGTTTATAAATGGATCAAACCAAATCAATCGGATTGCTCTTGGATAGAGCTAGAACAATTATTTTGTAAAGAAATAAATATCTCTGATTTCCCATTTGTAAGCTGTTCTATTACCAGACACCCCTGCTTCAAAAAAACAATTATTGCCTCAACTCTGACGGCCTGGTGGTACTTTTACTAAATGGCCAATGCCACAGTATCACCAAGTAATTACACTCCAATTTGGAATAATCCGGATTTTCTGATAAACAGAAAATCATTAAATCTTTCATCGTGGATCACTAAGGGCATCACGCAAAGGAACCAGTGTTGTTTTCATAGATATCTTTAAGATAAAGATATCTATAGATATCTTTAAGATGAAGATATCTATAGATATCTTTAAGATAAAGATATCTATAGATATCTTTAAGATAAAGATATCTATAGATATCTTTAAAATGAAGATATCTATAGATATCTTTAAGATAAAGATATCTATAGATATCTTTAAGATAAAGATATCTATGAAAACAACACTCTGGTTCCTTTCTCTCAACTCAAGTATAACATTGGAGGAAATCGATTTCTAGAATATCTTCAGATTAAATCTGCTGTTCAGACAAAAATAAATAGTAAAACACTCAACCTCAACCTTACACCACTGATATTAGAATTAACTCAAATTACTAGTCAACAGAAAATTTCATCCAAAATTTTTTTTTTTTCATGATCATTCTTGTCAGTGTGGACATCGTGCACATGCTGTATGTACGATGCACACCGAAATTGCACCTCTGCTTTTAACCCATCAAGTAGTTTCACTAGTGAGCAGAGGGGCTGCTAGAACCAGCGCCCCGGGGAGCAATTGGGAGTTAAGGGCCTTGCTCAGGGGCCCCCAGTGATTTACCATTGTGGGCAGCCCTGGGCTTGAACCTGGGTCCCCAACACCCAATTAAATGGGAAAAAGATTTAGAAATTACCTACAATGCTGACTTCTGGCCCCAAAATTGTAAAAATATATTTATGTCCACCTCTAATCCAAATCTACAACTTATACAATACAAAGTAATTCACAGAGTTAACTTTACTGGTGAAAAAAATGTTTAAAATGGGATTTAAAGACACAAAAATTTGTACACAGTGTACACAAAATGTAACAGACACATACTTGCATGCTATCTGGGATTGTGAACCAGTCAGAACCTTCTGGCACAGCATCACTGACTCTCTCTCCCAACTTCTAGCTTGCCGCAACCCAACTGTCACCTTCAGTCTGCATTCGTGGAGATTTCTATACTCATTATATACATATGTATATATATACATATGTATATATATATATATATATATATATATATATATATATATATATATATATATATATATATATATATATATATATATATATATATATATGCAGTGATCCAAAGATATGTGTAGGTATATTATTTGAATAGTTTTTTATACATATATGTGTGTTTCAAAATAAGCACATGTGCAAATGAATGTATCAGTGTATTTTTGTATGTATGTATAATTATGTACTTGTGCATGTTTATCTTGATGCTTAGATGTTCACACATTGATCTTTGTTATATGTGTGTGTGTGTGTGTGTGTGTGTGTGTGTGTGTGTGTGTGTGTGTGTGTGTGTGTGTGTGTCTATTTTTTTGCTTTCTCTTCTCACAATGTATATGAATATGTATTAGATAACTGCATGTATGTCTCCTTATCTTGATATATGTTAACATGCATGACTATTTAAATACTTTTATATATATTATATTCATATCTTTATTAATACTGCCCCTACACCCCGAAACACCCAGACATGCAACTGTAAATAGAATGCTCCTCCCCCTTTTCTCTGTCCTCTTTTTGCTTATAACACCTTTTTGTCCTGTGTCCACCTTTAAACTTAAAACAAGAACATTATTATCAATAATCTTTTTATTTGAATTTTCTTATGCATAAACATACATACATAAATGCAAAGCTGCAACAGCGAGCCAAAACTGAAAATAAACAAACAAACAAAAATCAACAAAAAAAAAAAAAACACCCTTACCCCCGACCCCACCCCCTATCCCCCCTTCTCTGTCCCTGCCAGCCATCTTTGGGGGGTGCCAGCACACTGGCACCGCATGAAGAGCTTGAAGCCGGTTTATGTTCGACATGGTAAAGCACCCCGGTGCCCTCGCACCCAGATCTGCTGAAATGTCTCCAGAAAAAGGCCCCACATCTCCTGAAAGTTCCTGCTCTTGTGATTGAGTGAGAATCTGATCTTTTCCAGTTGTAGGCAAAACATGATGTCTGCCAACCACTGCCTGTGGCTTGGGGGGGGGGGGGGGGGGTAGCATCTTTCCACCTAAAAAGAATGGTACGTCTGGCCAAGAGGGAGGCAAAAGATAGGGTCTGACGTTTTTCTGGAGTTAGACACACCCTCTCCCCAGCGATCCCGAATAGAGCAGTCACATGGTTTGGTTGCATCGTGATTTTGAGTATCCAGGATAAGGTTAGAAACACCTCCCTCCAGAACGCACCTAGGGATGGACAAGACCAGTACATATGGATGAGTGTGGCTTCACCAGTTTTACATTTGTCACAGTTAGGACTGATGTTTGGGTAGATGTGGGATAGTTTGGACTTGGAGATATGTGCCCTGTGTTCAACTTTAAATTGGATTAAACAGTGGCAGGCGCAAAGAGATGATGAGTTCACTTGTTTAAGCACTGAGTTCCAGGTTTCTGGAGATAAGGGCATGCCCAGATCCTCTTCCCATGCTGTCCTGATCTGGGCCGTGCGGTGGGATTTTGGGTTTGATAGCCGGTTGTAAAGGAGCCAGGGTGTTGTCCAAAAACAACAAGAGGGAGAAATCATGCATTCCAAAATGCTTTCTAAACTGAGCCCATATCCTTAAAGAGTGTTTAACCACTGGGTTATAGATGTGTGCAATGGAAGGGAGAGGAAAGGGGGGAACCCAGCAATGCAGGAAGAGAGGTGTTTCTGGACAGGTGCAGTTCCATTGCCACTCAGTCGGGGGTGCCAGATCGATCAGCATAGAATGACCAGAATGCCATACAGCGCAAATTTGAAGCCCAGTAGTAGAGTCGAAAATTTGGAAGGGCAAACCCGCAGGTGGACTTGCTCTTCTGAAGATGGACTTTGCTAAGACGAGGACGTTTTCCCTGCCAGATAAAGGAGGAAAGGACAGAGTTGAGCTGGCTGAAAAAGGAAGCGGGAATAAAAACCGGTAAGGACTGAAGTAAGTATAAAAATTTGGGCAGGATATTCATCTTTATAGAATTGATCTACCAGCGACATAGATAAAGGTGACCACTGTGTCAATGTTTGTTTAGTTTGGTTCAGTAAGGTAATGAGGTTTTCTTTGAATAGATCTTTATGTTTCCTTGTGATCGATACTCCCAGATATGAGAATTTGTCATGTTCCACTCTGAAAGGTAGATTTGAATAGTCCAAAGCATGCGCTTTATTATTGATGGGGAAAAGCTCACTTTTGCTAAGGTTCAGTTTGTAGCCAGACAGCTTCCCAAACCGGCTGAGCAGCGACAGAGCCGCAGTTAGTGAGGTCCCTGGGTCTGATATAAAGAGCAGAAGATCATCTGCATACAGTGGGACTTTGTGTTCTGTAGAGTTCCTCCAAATACCAGTTATGTATCTACACCCTCAAAGGGCTGCAGCAAGCGGCTCAATAGCCAGGTCAAAGAGCAAAGGACTCAGAGGGCATCCCTGGCGGGTTCCCCTGTCCAAGTTAAAGGGTTTTGACTGTTGGGAGTTGGTGCGAATAGAAGCGGTGGGAGATGAGTATAACAATTGGATCCACGAGGAGAAGTTGGGACCAAAGCCAAATCTGTCCAGAACTGCAAAAAGAAATTTGAATTCCACTCGGTCAAAAGCTTTTTCGGCATCGAGAGATACAACACACTCAGGGACCACCCCGGGAGAGGTGTAGATTATGTCAAAAAGCCAACGTATATTGAAACTTGGGTGCCTGTGTTTAATTAAGCCTGTTTGATCCTTTGAGATGATCATGGGGAGGATATTCTCCAACCTGCGGGCCAGCACCTTAGCCAACTTTTTGGTGTCTGTGTTCAAGAGGGAGATCGGCCTGTAAGAGGCACAGTAAGCTGGGTCTCTACCTTTTTTTGCAATGAGGGTAATACAGGCCTCAGTAAAGGATTTGGGGAGAGATCCCAGCCTGAAAGAGTCGGACAACACGAGATGCAGCTGTGGGGAAAGTAGAGATCAGAACTTTGCAAAAAAATTCTGTTGGGAACCCATCAGGGCCTGGGGATTTACCTAACTGCATAGAAGATATGGCTGATGTGATTTCAGAATTAGATATGGGCTCATCGAGTGCTTTTCTAAGATCCGGTGGCAGTGTTGGAATGTCAAGGGTATTCAGAAAGTCAGAAATTATGTCTTGATCAGCTTGGGTCTCTGAGGAGTAGAGTCGTGAGTAAAAATTCCTGAATGCGTTGTGTATTTGTAGATGGTCTAACGTTGTGCGGCCACATGGCATGCAAATCTCGAGGATGCTCTGTTTTGCTCTGGTTCCATGAAGCTGGCCGGCTAACAACTTACTTGGTTTGTCACCATGCATATAGAACTGAGCCTTGTCTTTTAGAAGCGTGCGTTCAACCGAGTCGGTTAGGAGTAAGTCCAGTTTGGCTCGGACTTCCATTCATTCTCTGGACAGGGTGGGATCTCTGGTTTGAGCAAATTGTTTGTCAATCTCTTTGATTCTACTGCTAAGATCCATGCGCTCTTTAAGAGATTCAATTTTCAATTCAATTCAATTTTATTTATATAGCGTCTATTACAACACAAGTTGTCTCTAGGCGCTTTCCAGAGACCCAGAACATGACCCCCGAGCAATTATTACATAAACAGCGGCAGGTAAAAACTCCCCTAGTGGAAGAAAAACCTTAATCCAAACAGTGGCAAGGAAAAACCCCCTTTAAGAGGGAAGAAACCTTGAGCAGGACCTGGCTCATGAGGGGGGACCCTCCTGCCGAAGGCCAGCCGGGTAGATCAAGAAATAAGAAAGAATAGAGACATAGAGACACAGTCAAAGGTACAAGATAGGATACATTAGTAACTGTCCTTGATAGTCCAATTAGACTTCTGTGAATATGGGTGATATATGGATAGACGGTGATACAAGGGGATGAGGACTGCAGGTCGGGGTGTCAGCACGCATCCAACAGACATCCACACAGACAGGTGAAGGCAGACACTGGGATGGTCAGAGGCGGAACTGCAGGTCAGCAAGCAGCTCCTGAGGCTCTGGTCCGCAGGACATGCAAAGAAGAGGAAAAGAAGGGCCAGACAAGCACAAAAAACTACCAGAACAATGGACCACAATTAAGTTTATGGGATATTGTTAATAAATGAGGGTTGAGGTGAAGAAGAGACAGAGAAGGCAAAGAGAAACAGAGAAGGTGAAAGGCACCACTCAGTGGATCATGTTGGTGCCCCCCTGCAGCATAGGCCTATAACAGCATATCTACACCGAAGCTATGTTTAAAATGAGCTGCTCTAATCTGGTCCTGTAGCTGCAGCTTTGACTACTGGCCCTGACACATTAAGGTACTAAATGTACACTAACTATAGGCTTTATTAAACAGAAATGTTTTAAGTTTAGTTTTAAAAGGTGGAGGTGGTATCAGCCTCCTTAACCCAAACTGGAA